>VIAB01002581.1:97609-110225 GCA_009801035.1 Oophaga pumilio | reverse complement strand
CGATCTCGCTTAGTGTGGCATACCCTTTACAGACACAAAAAAGCCAGATGTTGTATAGTGAAGGCCATAAAGGTCACCATAAAGATAAGAAAGTTCTGAAGGCTACAACTGTGAATGAACAAAAGCTAAACCCATAGGTCCCCTATAAGCAGGAGGCAGGGATGATGTCTCTCCAGCCCTGGATAAAAAGCCGTGCCGGGAGATAAGAGATTCGCAGCCTCCCATTCAGCTGCCTGCACCACTGCACCGGAGACCGCGAATTGATCCACTCATCTCCAGTCCCAAGTGTCCTCGATACAGCAGACAGTCCTGGATTTGGGTCTAAACCCTGCAGTCTCGGGCATCTGCTGAATTTCCCTCACTGCCAGCACCCCTCTGACATCTCCTCCTGCCAGGGTAGAAAGAAATGGTAAATGGGAGTTGGTTGGGGTGTGACCAAAATTTTCCAAGATGTGCTAAGTGCGACACATAATTTGTCTTTGTTCTCCAAAAGTTGGGAGGTATAGCTTAGGGGTAATCTTATTAGAATATGTAAGTATATGATGGGACAGTACAGAGATCTTTCCTATAAACTTTTTACACCTAGGTCTGCAACAATGACAATGGAGAATCTTTTATGCCTGTTGGAAAGAAGGTTTTATCATCATCACAGACATCGATTCTTTACTGTAGAAGAAATGTTTAGTGGAGATCCTCTGCGCTACTGGATGATTGAAGAGACGTCAGTCCTAGTATAGTTTAATGATAAATTGTGGCTTTATAATACGCGTTTCGAAGTTATACAAGAACTTATTCTTCAGGAAAAAGAAGGACCACATGTCCTTGCCTGAATCGACAGTCTTTAGGGGCACGCCACCTCTTACCAACCAGGGAGCCGGGATGCAATAGAGTGTGTGGTATAGTCCTAAAGACAGAAGAATAAAACACTCCTTTAAGGATGAAGTGAAAATAGTGATATCAGGTTTATTCATGATAAGGCAGGATGTGCGTTTTGCGTCTGGACCAGAAACTTTCTAAGGACATAAAAAAAGCACCATTGGTGGGATTCAAACCCAGTGTTTCAGCACTGGAAGGTAACAGCACTAACTATGGTGCCATTAAGCCACAGCTCTGCTGTTATCTTTGTTGGCTCAAATACACTTATTTTGAACATATACATTTTACACAATTCTTGCTTCATTTTTGAGTGGAGTTGCAACTGAAAAAAATCTCAATTCTGACATTTCAATTTCTTTATTTTTAGTGGGGAAAAAAGTGGATTAATTGGAATTTTTATCATTTTCTGAAATATTTGATTTAGTCTCTTTTAGTAACTTTTACCTACAATCATCTGATCGCTTGATTCAGTACCATAGAATGAAAATCACAACACCCTCTGAAGCCCAGTCGCAGGCTGGCCTTCATGACATTACCATCAAGGCCAGCGAGAAAGCATTATAGATGACAACCTGACAAGGACGTGCCAGTAAACCCAAAGTTGGGAAGTGGTAAAATTCAAAAATATTATTTTTAAGGATAAAGAAAATTCCTTCAAGGAGAAAGTCTACCTCAGGGTTCCCCAACTCCAGTCCTCAAGGCCCACCAACAGGTCATGTTTTCAGGATTTCCATAGTATTGCACAGGTGATGCTGCAATTATCACCTGGGCAATACTAAGGAAATTCTGAAAACCTGACCTGTTGGTGGGCCTTGAGGACTGGAGTTGGGGAACTCTGGTCTACCTGGTCTGAAGGCATATGGGCGGTCATGTGAAAACAAATAACTGATAGCTTCTAATCAATGAAGTTCTGGAAACAGTTTTTTAGGTAATTGTTTTTATCATTTTAAGGCTATTTATGGAGGTGTGCTAGTCTCACAGCTCCGTTGAACATACTTTAGATAGATCATCTTATTTTACTATATTACTTTGTGTAGACACAGACATGTTTATGTTTGCATGTACATATATCTGTGTATATGTATGGTATCATTTCCTTTAGCAGTCAGACCCTTTTATTTATTTAATTTAACAAATGAAAAGTGAACCTGTGCTTAGGTTCAGTGGTGCATTGGGTAGAGCTGTTACCCTCCACTGCTGGAGCCCTGGGTTCAAATCCACCCAGTGACATTACATAAATGTCAACAGGTTGCTTTGTTTTACTCCTGTGGTGTTGTGACTTTTGACCTAACCCGATGATGTCATTTCCTTTTCCTGTTTTATCTTATATATAATTCCCTTTTGATATCGTGCCATGGCCTGAGAGGGGTACTGGTCCAGGGTCAGAAGGCATAGCCTGGTTTTAGTCTGAATAATCATAGTACTGGTCTGTCTGCTATTTTATGTTAGCTGTGTCATTAATTACCCCTTTTTAACTTTTTTAACTATTTATTTTTTAAATACTTATTGTTCGACTGGCGGTTTTCATAACTGATCTGGATTTTGGTCAATCTGCAACTGATTTTTCCATATTCTGACCTTGGTACTGCATTGCACCTTGTCACAGCGCATCCTCATAAGGTGAGCATACGACCTTACGTCTTTGGTTTTGCCGTTATTTCTTGTTTCACCAAGATTAGTGATGAGTGAATGTACTCAGATAAGGTGTTTTATGAGCATACTTGGATGAGAACTGAGAGACTGGTATGCTTGGAAAATGTTTGAGACCCTGCGGATGTACGTCTCATGGCTTGTCAACAGCTGCAACACATGCAGGGATTGCCTAACAAACGGGTGATCACTAAATGTGTTACGACTGTTAAACACGCATGCAGCCGCCGGGTCTTGAGTGTATATCTTGGGCATGCTCGAAAAATTAGCTTAACACCAGAGCATGCTCAGATAATACCTTATCCAAGCACATTCGCTCACTAACTCAGATGCCCACACAATGGAGCGCCCTGTCTCTTTCACCTTTCCTTAGGTGTACTTTTAGGCTAGTGTCACACTTGCGTGTGTGATGTGAGAAACTCGAGCATCAACACCCGGCACTGCCACCGGTACTCGGACCAGAGTGTGCTGCTGCATAGAAATACATGCAGCGGCACGCTCCGGTCTGAGTGCCGGCGGCAGTGCCGGGTGTTGATGCGAGAGACTCGCATCACACACGCAAGTGTGACCCCGGCCTCATTGTGAGACTATGTATATGTATTTCTGCCTCCTTAAATTTCTATGTTACAGGCAAAAATGCTGGTGTAATATTCAGGCTTCTTGTTTGTATACCCCTTCTGAATAATCGCTCTAACCATATCCTACAGCTTTCTTTATCACCAAGGAGGATCTTGTGTTCCTAGGTGTTGGGGTACAGAAGGGGAGTGGGGGGTCATGTTGGGAGCAGAAAACCTAAGTCACAAACCCCAAAACATGCTCTTATTGAGATTAAAATAGACTGTAGCACAACTTTGTTCCAGTTTATTTTATTTTTTTTAATTTTTATATATTTTTTGAGCTCCAACACGTGTTCAACAGATTTAAGGCCTGTTAAACAGAAAAAACAGAGTTTAATCTATTGTGAACCCCCAAGCCTGTGCTATTTTTTTTTTTATAGCATTGCTCCATCCCCCACCTCCTAGCTGTTCCAGGCGGCATCTACCTGACACTCCACCTGTACGGTAGAGGCATAGTTTCTCTGACTATAATCAGAAATCTATGCCAAATATTAATTGACGTAAAATTCTGCTATATTTAAGCCACGTCTACAAAACCCCCACTTATTTTTTTTTCTTTAAAAGTGGAAAAAGCTTTTGAAAGAGGACAGGTGCCACATGTCCTCCAATGTGGATCCACCCTGATACAGCTCTTCATACACATTTTCTAGGAACATGCTGTATTTCTTCCTTTATAATCCTTAATATCGATACGGTCAAGCAACGTTTTCTGCAAGGCAGTTGCCCCCCAACACGATGTAAAGTCAGTGCAAATATACAATATGGAGGGGAATGATTGGACTCCTGATCCCTTAAAATCTTACTTCAGATACCCACACATCCCAGTGGAGCTTCAGGAATATGGATTAGTGTCTGCTTTCTAGGAGTGAGGTGGCGACAGGGAAGCACAGCTCGAGAGGTTAGAGAGCGTTATGAACTGAAAACCCTGAAAGTGTGAAGTTTAAGGCCCCGTTCATACACTCAGTATTTGGTCAGTATTGTACCTCAGTATTTGTAGGCCAAACCCAGGAGTGTAACAATCAGAAGAAAAGTATAATAGAAACACATCCCCACTCCTGGGTTTGGCCTACAAAGACTGAACGTGTGAACATGGCCATAGTGTGACATAGTCAATGACCGGACGACATAGGCTGTGAATCTTGTTTTTAATTATTTATTTTTGATGCACAGGTCCATTGATACAAGAACATCTACTAGAACACAATGGATCCCTCTGCAGTCATGGACAAGGTACCATCTCACAACTATCTCATTTAATTATTGTCACTTATTGCCCCATGAAAGCACAACTAAATGTACACATGATGCAACTCTTATGTACTTATCACTATATTTTTAATCTATACATTAGTTTTGAGCAGTTTATATAACTGGGAAGGAGATGTGATTGTGGGGGTGTGGACCACAGGTGGTCTAATATCTCTGCAGTGTATGAGAAATGTGGTGTACTTCAGTCGATATTTTGTACTTGTCTGTGAGAATGGAACACTTATCTCCACAGGGATTTCCATACTGATTTATAAAGAGAAATCGTTATGCTATACATCTTTAATAAAGATGTGTATAAAATTTTACCACGTGGGCCCCCTGACCAGCATGATCTCTAGCTCCCCCAGAACTATCAACTTCACTAGTTATCATATACAAAAATGTATTTATTTGCACTTAAATGGGTTGTCTACTACTAGGACAACATCTTGATCTCAGTGTCTGGTGCCGATAAAATAAACTAAACTCTCCTCCGGTGCCGTTCCAGCAGTGTCGGGGCTAGAGTGAGATTGGGCGCAACGCTCACACGTCTCAACAATTGGCTTGGACGCATTAGTAACCAAGAGGAAGTGAACGGCCAGCCGCTGATCTCAATCTATTGATTACATATATGTCCGAAGGCGAGGACAGTGATGCCAGTGCTAATTAGGTACAGGTCTCGTGTGTCCGAAGAACTGTATGTTAACCCCCGGAATGCGAGTGCCGATACTTCAGGAATGGTGCTGGCACCAGAAGTAATTGTGTGGTGTTTTTTTTTTTCTTTTCCCACAGGCGCAGACTTTCAGATTGAGAAGGGGTTGACCTAGTAGTGGACAACCCCTTTAAAAAGTAACTAAACCTTCACATTTTCTTCCAACTTCTATCCAGCACTGAAAGTTATGTAATTTGCACATTACTATATTAAGCGACTTGGTGACAATCCTGTACAAACATCACACTTTCATCTTTGTGGCCTCCAGACCACAGCTTACGCCTTACTCTACTTGTCTGGCTTCTCTGTACTACATTAATATCCACTTGGAGCATGAATGCCAGTTGTAGACAGAGAGAAACCTCTGGAGTAGGTTTTCTCCCCTACAGGATATTCTGTGCAGGTATCCTCCTCTCGGTGCTTAGGAGGATTGTGCATGGTGTCCTACTACATCCGGTGTCTCCTGCGCTGTTCCGTCAGCAGTAACTCCTCCCGCACGGTTGTACAAAGCGTAGGTGAAATTAGGAGGCACTGCTGCCAGCTCCTAAAACCTAATCTCTATTAAAGAATAGAAAAACTGGGCTTTTTTTTATTTTTTTATAATCTAGTGTCCGGAAATTCACATGTACATTAGCCACAATGAACAGACCCTAGCTCTTGTATTGAAGCCTCTGAGCGTGTGCAAAGGTCACGTGAACCGAGGAAGAGCGGGGTCAGCAGTGACATCGCCTATTGTGATTAGTGGATCCTGTCTTCAGCAGGCTTCTCATCGGTCACTTAAATCTGCCAATAATAACTCTTCCTGAAACGTTAAGCAGGAGTCAAAAACAAACAAATCAAAAGGCGCCCCCACTGGTCACTGTGCAAACTGCGAGATTTTTTTTTTTTTTTTTTCTAGTCGATAGTGGTGGAGCCCATAGGGCTGGTATCACTGCACACTCTATTTAATCACAAGTTTGACAACTGCATTTATTTAAATGATTAATATTTATTTTTAGTTCTGGCTGTGACTTTAAAGACAAATTCAGGCTATTTAAAATGGCTCTGAAATTGAGCGATCTACATGTAATCACATGCATGTACGTGATAATGTGCTTTGGGGTCTATTTCCTGTTTTTGTAGGGAACCTGTCAGGGGTCATGCTACCCAAAACAGAGAATTGAAACTTGGGTGCACAATAGCATCAAGGTATTTTTCTTCTCTGGCGTTTCACAAAAAATATACTTTGAAGATATAGCTGGGAATTAGACTATCTGGGCATAGCCCCCACTGGCTCCTCTGCCACAGGTGTCTCTCCCTTGCATGAACATGGAAAGACCTGTCAATCGCTTGTAGCTGAGAGAAGCCGGCGGGGGGGAGGGATCTTAAAAGTTTTTCTCTCAGACTGGAGTTACAAAGGGCAGCATGCATAGCCTCAAGGGTTCCCTTTTGAGCCAAGCTTAAAAATCACTCACCCAGCGGTTTTAGTTTCGTGATCAGGAAACTAGGAACGCTCGTTCATGGTAATTGGCCAGTGTAATGGGCCCCCAAGGGTAGGCTCACATGAGCGTATAAAAGAAAAAAAAAAAATCTGCGTTCCATCCATTAAAAGAAAAAAAAAAAAAAAGTTGGCGTATATTTTTTTTTTTTTTAGGACCACACTCGTACTGAAAATTGAGCCTTTAGGGTGTCTGAGGGCGCATGAGAGGAAATGTGTAATTCAAAAATGAAGGATTGGGAGAAGTAGTGTACGCAGAGATGGCGGCTGTGGATTATTGAATTCTGATATGAGCGAATTGCATTTTAACCACTTGTGTATTGATTGGGGGCATTTTGTATAAAGTCAAATGGTTCAGCTAATCGACAATATGCAGATAGCTGACTGCCTGCTGGATATCATCTTCTTGGCTCTATAGCCGCTGGTGCTGCAGTTCCCAGGTCTGAGCTGTACTATGCCATAGCGATGTCTTCTCTGCATTCAGTCATAGTTTTGGCAAAAGAAAACTGCAATGTGACATTGAAATGAGAACATGGGTCATAACTGATATTTGGCATTAGGCTGGGGTGATTCCTTGTACCACATCCTGACACTGCATCTGTTTGTCAGTGGGGGTTGCATTGAAATCTGTAACCTACTGAATGTGAAGTTGCTCTGATGTCTAAAAATTATCCCCAAAGTTGGACAACCCCTTTGTTTTTATTCTCGAATGTATGCGAGGGGAAAAAAAAATCACTTTTGCAACTAGATTTCATTAAAAACGCTGACTAGCTTGTTTCCCTGCACACTTAACTTTATGATCTGTAGTAGAAAATTAATCTGAGAGGAGCCCAGAAAATGGTGACAAACTCATCAGACCCTCATTGTGGCATTACTGAGATTCTCATATAACTCATTCTGCAGCCAATAACAGAGGCCACAGAAGGCAAACTGTGGAAAAAGAGGGAGAGAAGCCGCCCATTAAGTCCGTACACAATATGTGGTGAAAAAAAAAATGATTATTAAATTACACCAGGTGACAACAGGTAAACAAATTAATGTACAAGAAAAAGATAAAAAAATATTTAGACAGGGACGCATACCCAGACATGAAAAAGACCGTAGTCAAGAGGGTGCAAAAAGCTATATATTAAATGAATAGTAAGTAAAAATGCCAAGAACTATGTGCTCAAGTGTATAATAGATCTGTCATGCATATGAAATGTATATGAGGTTAAACAGAGATAGTACAGGTATTGATAAAGTGCTAGTGCAAAACCACTCCAGTACTTGTCTCTATCGATCCAAAATATTAGTATATACCGCAGGTACGAACTGCGGGTAAAATTCAGCCCTGACATTTGAAATCGCACAGGCCCATGCTGTCCCTGTCCTCAAGCACCAGATGGGGATATAACTAATATTACCCTGGAAGGAAGAAAGCAAGATTTACTACAAGACCAATATTTCTAATGATACCCGTAGCCTGCTGGGGTAAGTGCAGGAGTCAGCGACTTTGTGCTCCGTCACAACTCTTAACAGTGTACGTGTCTTGAGAACACTGATTCTGCTAACAACGTAGCAGACAAGGTAGCCCATGACCAGACAGGCCCTTCTGTCATTTGCCAGAATTGCCAGTCTGGCCCTGATTTACCGTCATAGTACTAAAGAATAGTATATGGGTATAGTGCCAAAACATGTTAGCCAAGTATTCAAAAAAGAAGTTATTTCATCATGGTGTAAAGATGCTCAAATGGTAATGGAATACTTATAGATATACAGGGCTCCCTCTCATGAATGGCATCCACCCCGACGCATGTTTCGGGACTCTGCCTTCATCAGGGATTTTCTGTTTTGAATACTTGGTTAACATGTTTCTGCATTATGCCCATATACTATAGCTGTATATACTAACATTTTGGATCTCTAGAGACAGCTACTGGAGTGATTTTTGCACTAGCACTTTATTAATACCTGTACTATCTGTTTTAACCTCTTATATACATTTCATACACATGACAGATCCATTATACACTTGAGCGCATAGTTCTCAGCATTTTGACTTGCTATTTAATAGCCTTTTGCTCCCTTTTGACTTCGGTCTTTTTCATGTCTGGATGTGCGGCTCTGTTTTTAACATTTATCTTTTTCTTGTACATTGGTTTGTTTACCTGTTGTCACCTGATGTACTTTAATAAACTCCTTTTTTCCTGTTGCCCTTGACGGCACCAACGAGAAACAGAGAATCTGCCCTTCAAGGACAGGGAACCTTTAAGATAAAAAGGGCAGCTCCTCTCTCCGCATCACTGATTTCCTGTCCTTAATGGGGGAGCCTTCACCTGCACGGCAGCAGCAGCGCTACAGAAGAAAGCAAGATGGAATCAGTAAATTCAGCAATTCAACTGCTCTTTCCGCGTTGCTACGTGGCCATCCTGGACCTGAAGGACCCATATTACCACGCGTCAATACATGTAGCATTCCGGAAATATGAGTGGCGGTATCGGTAGGGGGCACCTCCAGTAGAAGGCCCTTCCCTTTTGGCCTGGCAGTGGCCCCTTGTGTATTCATGAAGTTAATAGCGGATATTACGGCTCACCTCAAAGAAAGAAACAGACTGGTCATCCAATACCTGGACGATTTCCTAATAGTAGGCCGTTCTTTCACTCATTGCTACAGTCAAGTGAGGGACACAGCCAGCGTCTTAAAAAGCTTAGGGTGGTTTTGAACCTAGAAAAATCAAGGTTGGACCCACAAAGGACACAAATCTTTCTAGGACTCTTACTTGACTCTTGCTAGCAAGGAACAGAAGGAAGAAAAATTGCTCAGTCTCCTCTCCAGATCATTACAAAATTCAGTGATGTCCCTCCTGGGCTCCCTGATCTCATGTATCCTGGCAGTAAAGTGGGCCCAGATACACTCAAGAGAGTTGCAGGGGTTCATCTTGGAAAGCCAACGCTCATTACAAGGGTATCTGGAGAGTACACTGACACTGCCTTGGGAGGTTATACATTCACTCCGCTGGTGATTGGGGATAAAGTCCCTTAGGGAGGGGATCCCGTGGTTTCCTCACATCACCAGGGTAGTCACCGGAGATACCAGTCCCAGAGTGTGGGGAGGACATCTGAATGACCATCTGGTTCAGGGAACATAGTTAGTAGAAAAGAAAGCCTCCTCAAATATGCTGGCGCTTCTGGCGGTAGAGAATGCGTTGCAAAGCCTCCTACTGTTCCTGCGAGGCCACGATGTGAAAATATTGTCGGACAACCAGGTCACAGTGGCATACCTAAATCACCAGGGGGGGTACACGGTCCCGCTCCCTAATGTATGTTACCAAGCGAATTTTCAGTCGGTCACTACAAAAATTTATGGTAGGACCTGGAAAAAATTCTTATCGTCCACAAGGTGTTCTCTGGAAGGGAAGTTGGCCCTAAAAAGTATTCTGGAGTTCCTTCAGAAGGGGCACGAACAGGACCTGGCAGTTAGTACCTTGAAGGTTCAGGTATTAGCCTTAGGGGCTCTATATAATTATAACCTCACGGGTAATTGGTGGGTGGTCAGATTTAATAAAGCCTGTGCTAGATCCAGACCAGTCCCGGTGGCCAGGGTCCCTCCATGGGACTTGAACCTGGTCTTGAACACTCTAACAGTACCCCCCTTTGAGCCTTTAATTGAGGGGTCCATAAAACTGGTTACACTAAAGACTATACTCTTAGTAGCCCTTACATCAGCGTGGAGAATAAGGCCTGTATATTGCTTATCAGCAGATCCTCCCTTTACCGTGGTAATGGACGATAGAATAGTTTTAAAGCCTGAACCTGCCAAAAGTGGTATCTAGGTTCTATAGGTCACAGGAGAGATCTCTACCTTCCTTCTGTCCTAACCTGAAGAATGAGAGGGAAAAGAAATTCCACACCCTAGATGTCAGGAGATGCCTCCTTCACTATTTACTGGCAATAAAGCCTTGGAGGAAGGATAGGGCTCTGTTTATCTCCTTCCAGGGTTCTAGAAAGGGGATGGGAGCCTCGAAGAGTACCCTATCCAGATGGGTTGGGGAAGCTATCAGGTTGGCCTATGTAGGCACAGGAAGAATAGTTCCTGAGGGCCCATTCTACAAGAGCGATGGAAACATCTTGGGCTGAAAGGGTGGACGTGTCCATAGAACAGATCTGTAAGGCAGCTACGTGGTTGTCACCTTTCACCTTTTATAGCCACTACAGACTGGATCTTTCTGCCTCTTCTGATCTCACGTTTGGGAAAAGGGTTCTACAGGCCGTGGTCCCTCCCTAATAGAGTAATTCTCTCGGTGCTGTTATGGGTGACAGGAAAACACATATATTACTTACTGGTAATGTGTTTTTACGGAACCCATGACAGCACCCTTATATTCCCTCCCGTTACTAAGCCATCACCTTCTGGTTGGTGGGTTATTATATGCAGTTTTCCACTTAAGGTGGGGGTTAAGGATAATTTGTATAATCTGTATAAATGTATATACGTGTGTACACTAACCCGGAGGTCCTCTCATGCTCTGTAATCCACTGATGCGGAGAGGAGAAGCCCTTTGTATTTTGAAGGTTTCCTGTCCTTGAAGGGCGGACCCCCCTCTCTCGTTGGTGCTGTCATGGGTTCCGTAAAAACACATTACCGGTAAGTAATATACATGTTTTCACCACATATTATGTACGGACGTCATGGTCGGCTGCTCTCCCTCTGTATTTCCGACTGCTCACTTGGTACACCCATGTCCAGTCTCTTGGTTGCAGTATTACTTTCACATTATCGCCCACTTTATTAGTACAAGGGCACCCCGCACCAAGAACATTCTCTTGTGTTAAATTTTTTTCAGAAGGCAAACTGTGCAGAATGTTTAATGAAGCCCGAGGTATATAGGGCCCAGGAAGAAGGTATTTTTCGTCACAAATCTGCCCTTGTCTCACGGACGGGGGAATACACCTGGCATTCACAGGGGTCACACTATCCCCAGGAATCTGGCAGGGACTTGTCTTAATGGCTGCTGTAGCTGAGCTTTGCAGCAGTGGTTTTGGAACAAAGGCTCCTAATGGCTTCAAAGCATGATGGGAGTTGTAGTATCACTGTTCAACAGCCACCTGCATTACTGGTCTGGCGATAAAGAGGTGCAGCAGCAGCCACACTCCCTCAGCCTCCAGTCCTGAGTGGCCTCCTATCTATCTACATCTACAACCCAATACACAATACAGCGCTCTCCAGAAAGTTCAGCCACAGCGCGCATGCGCATCTCACTCGCGGCCACCAGCGCCTCTCCGAGTCTGCTGGTCCGTGACGTCAGCGGGAAAGTTCCATTCGCACAGGGAGCTGCCTCTTCGTCATCGATTGGTAACGCCTGCGCCGCTGTCTCCGGCTTCCATTTGTCAGGTCTGGCTGTGTCGTTGACCGTGGGAGCTTCCCGGCGTCTCGGTTCTTTCTTGTCTTCCACAACCGACCCTCATCCCCCGGGAACCGTCACTCGGGGCCGGCGCACAGCCTGCAGAGCGTTGTGTGAGAGTCCGGCAGCTTTCCTGGCCCAGAAACGGAGACCGGGGGAGAGGGGAGGTGATAGGAAAGGAACCCAGGAGAAGAGTGACGAGAGTCGGGCACGGAGCGCAGGCCTGAGCCGTCAGCAGCGGAGGACGCGGCTCATCCTGTCCCCATCTCGGAGTGTGCCGGCCGGCTGCACCCCAGGTATCCTGCCCGGGGTCTGATGATGAGCCCGCGGCGGGGGTCCGGACCTTCCCCGGCAGCTCCTCTCACCAGCGGCTGAGACTCCCACCACACCAGCGGTGAGTATATGATCGAGCCGAGAATCGCTGGCTTATCCATGTACCTGTGACTTCGCCAGTCCACAGTGGTCATCAGTGTGATCGGGGATTCTCGGGGATCCTGTTCCTCCAGGTGCCGAAGTTTGTGACTGAGATGGTCAGTGCCAATGTTGTGTCTGCGAAATCTGGGTCTGCCCTGGCAGCAGGTGGCGCCACTGATCATGGGGCAGCGTACCCCTGTGTGCGAATTCTGGGTCTGCCCTGGCAGCAGATGGCGCCA
>VIAB01002581.1:76040-90613 GCA_009801035.1 Oophaga pumilio | reverse complement strand
GGGGGGGGGATTTTATGGCCAGGGAGGGGTCTCTATGTGAGTTTCCTGTGTATTCATCATTGTGGAGTGTTTGGGCATTGGAGGTGTAAATTGCCTCTTGTAAAGCCACTTGATATGCACATTTTTTGGAGGCTGAATTTCCATGATTACATTTGTACTAGCTCTTCTGGCTTTCCTCTTATATTTTAGCTTCAATCCTTCTCCCCGCTTCCTCTTGTGTACTGACATTATGGACGCTTCTGGCCACCCTGCCAGCATACAAATTTTTAAAAGCACAATGCAGGCGAAAATCACAAACCTCACTAAGGGCCCCGTCTCACATAGCGACACACCAGCGATCCCGACAACGATTTGAACTTGTCAGGATCGCTGCTGAGCTGCCAAACAGGCAGATCTCAGCAGCGATCAGGACAGCGAGTCCGCCGGTAACAAGCTGCGCGGTGCCTGGAAACCCGATGTGTACCTTGGTTACCAGCTCCCCTGCAGCAGCGCGCTGGTATCCAACGTACACATCGGGTTTCCAGGCACAGCCCTGTGCCTGGAAACCCGATGTGTACCTTGGTTACCAGCTGATCGCTGGTCTCCTGCCTGCCACACGCAGCGATGCGTGCTGGCCAGCAGGAGACCAACGATCAAAAAAATGTCCAGGACATTCAGCGACGATCAGCGATCTCGCTGGGGAGATCGCTGTTGTGTCACAAAACTAGTGACTCAGCAGCGATCTCGCTAGCGAGATCGCTGTGTGTGACGGGGCTTAAGGATTGGTGTGCTGATTAATGGCGTCACTGACTCTACATTCAAGGCTACGTGCACCCGTCCAGTAAGCCTCCATTACCATGGATCCAGAAGCAATCTTTTGGCAAAAAAGTTACACAGAAACAACTTTATTTTAAAAAAGTCACGCTGAAATCAGATTTTTAAAAACAAAGTATATGGAAAATGAAACCTTTACTGTAATTGGCCATCGGTTTTCTTCCGTGTGAAACTGAACCAGTAAGAAAAGCTGATCCTTTTCCAAATTAAATAAACAGCTGGTTCTTTAACAGATCTGTTTGCCATAGACTTCAATGTTAAAAAAAACAAAACAAAACAAAAACAGATCAACTGAAATCAGATTTTTAAAAACCAAGTTTTGTCTGCACAACTTTATCAATGGATTTCTGCTGGGTCCGTTCTAACAGATGACTACAGGCCATGTTCACTAGTCATCTAAGCTGGCCATTATCATTAGATGGCTGCCGACTGAATGATTATTCGGCCTTTGGCCGTCTCCGCTAACTCCACCAGAGCCTTTGGCCCAGAGATCTCCTGTCTATGGGACTATCTGAGAAAGCCACCAGCTGACACACTGGCCGGCAACTTGTTTCAGGGAGAGTAATGCAATCAGCAATTGTGCATGACCAGTTCCAGTGTCATCCGGCACTGACGACGTCTGTAGATGTACGGGGCCTTTAGTATGTTTTTTTTTTTTTTTAATTTTTTTATAATGTACATTATCTATCCACAACTAAAATTACAAAGCTGTCCCCAGTAAGCAGTATGTGACTGCCTTCACTCCCAGATCTGCAGCAGGAGCTTTGTGCTGAATCTGATATTGATGGCCTAGCCCAGTGATGGCGAACCTTGGCACTCCAGCTGTTGGAGAACTACAACTCCCAGCATGCCTCAACTGCTGCAGGTTGCAAGGGCATGCTGGGAGTTGTAGTTTTACAACAGCTGGAGTGCCAAGGTTAGCCATCACTGGCCTAGCCTAAGCTTGTCTTAGATTTTGTAAAAAGATTATAGAGCTCATTTAGGCCATGCAAAGTATAAAGCTGGCTGTACATGCATGATGGCTGTCAGTTGTTGTCTCCCGACTCCTCAACATGCATTTACATTAGTTTTTAGTGGTGTGCTAGGATTTTAATAGGGGGAAGCTGCCATCAGCTGTCTGGCAGCAGCCCTTTCCCCTCCGTCATAAGTTTCAGAGTCTCATACACATTTGTCGCCCAATACAGCAAATATCGTCTGAGCAGATCTATTCACAAGGCCTCGGTTCGGCATCCTGTGCACTCTGGTCTGCCAGTGTGCCCTGGCTTTTCTCTTCTGACTTTACCATGAGCCTACTAACCAGGTGGTGGAGATTCCAGAGAATGGGGGTATGGCAGGGCTCCTGTCTGGCAGCAGCCCTCTCCCCTCCGTCATATGTTTCAGAATCTCATACACATTTGTCGCCCAATACAGCAAATATCGTCTGAGCAGATCTATTCACAAGACCCCGGTTCGGCATCCTGTTCACTCTCTGGTCTGCCAGTGTGCCCTGGCTTTTCTCTTCTGACTTTACCATGAGCCTACTAACAAGGTGGTGGGGATTCCAGAAAATGGGGGTATGGCAGGGCTGCTGTCTGGCAGCCATTAATGTGGCCAGTGGGCCAGGGTTCTGCAAAGCAGTTCTCCCATCTCTAAATATAAGGCTAGAGGTGGCCCTTGAAGTGCCAGTTTCTAGGTGGCTTCCATTCATGCTACTTCTCTAGTCCTCTTTACGCCTTCTGGTTAACCAGACCGTGTCTGCTGTTTCTTGCTACTTTCTCTAGTGCCCTATGTCTTATCATAAAGCATTGTGCCATTTGTTGTGGGTACATGTAGCAGAACAACGTGTTCTCTTACATAAGGCAGAGTCCACAGGGCTGTGCAGCCAGGGCGACACTGGTTTTAACAATGTTTTCGATATGTCTGCTTTGCAAGAAGCACAAGTATTTCCTAGTTTGGCGTTTCTCCGGAATCTGGGTGGGGGAAGTACATCAGGACTAATCTATTATTACATATGCAAGCTTTCTTTTCTGTACACTGGTCCTTTTTGTTTGTCATAAACCTCCCCCTTGTTTCCTACCGGACTGAAAATAGCAGAATGCAATCTAATTAGGCTGATCACATTACCCCCCTGTTTCTGACCTAATCTGGGGGCTGTGCTGTCAGGGGCACTTGTTCTGCGCAGATATCGCTCTGCTCCGAGCCTCCCTCCCCTGTGATCCAGGCAGGACAGTCTGGACCTGTAGTGACAGATAATGTCCCTCCAGTGTCTACACACTGCTTCTCATCCGCTCCCTTTCCCGTAACCATTCATCTTGTATTATGAGAACATCCAGATGTGATTTTTGGGATGGAGGCAGAAATCTGTTCAAATTAAAAAATTTTTTTTTTTGGCCTTTGATCAGTAGCCCCTTGTGTCAACCCTGCGCTCTGTTCTCCGGTTACTGCCCTGCACTCATGTTATGTAATCCTAGAGCCAGCACAGGACATGGTAGAAAGGCAGGGGGTCGTCCTGAGCCTCACCTTGCTGGGCTTGTTTTAGAAGTAGGTCTTTTTTTTTTTTTTTTAAATTGTACTTAACTTGTGTAGGTGGGTTTGGGGGGTCAAGAAATGTAAACTTGTGTGAAAGTGATGTTGTAAAACTTGTGGATTAATGGGATTTTCCAAACAACAAGGATGGTTTTCATTTATGCAATGTCCACCTGGCGTCTTTGGAGTGACTTCTAATACAAGAGTGACATGCATTTATTTTTTTTCCCACCTAGTGTTCTTTAAAATTGTCTTCAGTAAAGAAACAAAAAAATGCTTAAACCCCCTCAAATGACAAAGTAGCTTTCCCAAAATAAAATGGGTGTTTTCTTTATACTTTGAAATTGCTCAGTGACCTCTGCATAAAATCAAGCAGATATGTTTGTTTCGATGGTGGTGAGACATTTTGCCATTCCCAGTAGGCCCTGTGCTGCACAATTACTGGTCTACTTTTGGAAGTTCAGACATAGGTCATGATGTAGCAAAGCGGTTTACTATAATTTTTTTTCCTTTCAAAGGGGGACACAGTTGATGGAAGCCTATGAACAGTCTCCCACTGTAAGCCTATGGGGTGGCATATGTCACAGCCTTCAGGAGATATCCAATGTAGGCTATAAAACCAGACGTGAGCAGAGTCTTGCGTCCACCGTCATACACATTGGATGAACTTGCTGACTTTGCAGGGCTTGGTCCAGCATAAATGTGTATTGCCCCCCCAGATGTTGGGGTTTAAGGCTTGGGATGCGGGTTGTCTGACTTTTGGACGGTCAATCCTTTTCTCTGTGAGATGCCACCACCAGAGTCATCCAGACAGTGTCTGTCATGGAGAAAACAAGTTCTCAGCCAAGTGAGTGCTCTTGTGTATAGGGCAAGTCGGGTGAGATGGCTGATGGCCAAACAATAGGTTGGCTTCCAGGGATCTAAAGTGTATGGGGGGGGGGGGTTAAGACTTTAGATTTTTGCAGTTATTTTCCAATGTTAACCTGACTTGTATGATCAGTAGGTTCCTTATTACATGGCTTGTCTGAATATCTCCATAGCTTCTTTTCTCCATGGGACTCCTATGTAATGCCAGTTGGATAAGTATCTCTAATATTGCTAATTATGCCCATGGTTAAATGCTCCCCCTTTGTATGATGGAGACCTGCTTGGCAGGAGCACCACATGGCTGTCTACAGATCAGGCGGTGAGTGTTGCAGTGGAGACAGCGCGCAGTACAGCATCATGCCCCTGGCTCAGTCGGGTAATTCGGACTGACGGGTTCCCTTGACCGCCCTCAGATGTTCGCTCTTCTGTGTATGGAGCCATGGACACGTTTGTTGTGCGTGACTGAACGAGTACAGACTTTATGAAAACTGATGAGTGTTTGTTCAGGATGTCGGTTATTTATCTGTACAGTCATTTGCTAGCCAAATAGTTGAGCTGTGGTCGGAGAAATGACTGCCTTTGTCTTCTTTCCTCATGCGATCTTGCAGTCTGGCGTTTTTCACATCCTTCTCAGGTGTTGGATGATTTGTACTTTAGTTCGCTCATTGGTTTCTTTCTAAAAATATACAAAAACAAAAGCCGGTGTTTTCATCTCATCCCCTATCACACGCAGCCAGTAAGGAGGTTGTATCTATTACTAAACCACTGGGTGTAAACCATGAAGTCCTACAGTTACTCAATTTAGAATTTGAGTAGGTGAATGGGACTTGGTGAAGGGTTGTCTTTAAATTACCGTAACTTTGTAAATTTTATTTTATATTGTCACTGGAAGCTGGTGTAACATTTTGGCATTGCTAAGATGCCACTGCAACAGAACTGACTGTCAACTTCACCCTTCCGCCATGAGAGTGGCTCTGTCGCTAGAGTTCACAATATAAACTATATACATCAAGGATGATCTGTAACTTTAAATAACTTGTAAAAATCCATGAGCACTCCTGATTCTGCATTCTTTTCTGTCTTCTGCTTCGCTCATTGCAGAGTTAACATTTTGTTTCTTTTGGAGTGCAGTATGTGAAATCTCTGCTTGCAATTCAACTGGACGTTCGATTTTTCTCTGCGGCCAAGTGCTTTCAAACCTAGCCTCCCTCCCAGATGCTGCTGATAATGCATTCTAAGACACTGCTTAGCTGGGACAGACGGAGGCATACACCACCAGAGAAGGCTCTGAAGAAATGCACTATACGTAGAGATTTCACATAATGCGCTCCAAAAGCAATGTACAGTCATGGCCAAAAGTTTTGAGAATCACACAAATATTATATTTTCACATGATCTGCTGCCCTCTGGTTTTTATGTGTGTTTGACAGATGTTTTTATCACAGACAGAAATATAATAATTGCAAACATATGAGTAACAAAAGCTTATATTGACAGAATGAGTTAATGCAGCAAGTCAATATTTGCAGTGTTGACCCTTCTTCAGGACCTCTGCAATTCTCCCTGGCATGCTCTCAATCAACTTCTGGACCAAATCCTGACTGATAGCAGTTCATTCTTACACAATCAATGCTTTCATTTTGTCAGAATTTTTAGGTTTTTGTTTGTCCACCCGTCTCTTGATGATTGACCACAAGTTCTCAATGGGATTAAGATCTGGGGAGTTTCCAGGCCATGGACCAAAATCTCTGTTTTGTTCCCTGAGCCATTTAGTTATCACCTTTGCTTTATGGCAAGGTGCTCCATCATGCTGGAAAAGGCATTGTTGATTGCCAAACTGCTCTTGGAGGGTTGGGAGAAGTTGCTCTTGGAGGACATTCTGGTACCATTCTTTATTCATGGCTGTGTTTTTAGGCAAGACTGTGAGAGAGCCGATTCCCTTGGCTGAGAAGCAACCCCACACATGAATGGTTTCAGGATGCTTAACAGTTGGCATGAGACAAGACTGGTGGTAGCGCTCACCTTGTCTTCTCGGAATGAGGCGTTTTCCTGATGTCCCAATCAATTGAAAAGGGGATTCATCAGAGAAAATAACTTTACCCCAGTCCTCAGCAGTCCACTGCCTGTACCTTTTGCAGAATATCAGTCTGTCCATGATGTTTTTTCTGGAGAGAAGTGGCTTCTTTGCTGCCCTCCTTGAGACCAGGCCTTGCTCCAAGAGTCTCCGCCTCACAGTGCGTGCAGATGCTCTCACACCTACCTGCTGCCATTCCTGAGCAAGCTCTGCACTGCTGGTAGCCCGATCCCGCAGCTGAAACACTTTTAAGAGACGGTCCTGGCGCTTGCTGGTCTTTCTTGTGGGCCCTGAAGTCTTTTTGGCAACAATGGAACCTCTCTCCTTGAAGTTCTTGATGCAATAGATTGTTGACTGAGGTGCAATCTTTCTAGCTGCGATACTCTTCCCTGTTAGGCCATTTTTGTGCATTGCAATGATGACTGCACGTGTTTCTTTAGAGATAACCATGGTTAACAGAAGACAAACAATGATGCCAAGCACCAGCCTCCTTTTAAAGTGTCCAGTGGTGTCATTCTTACTTAATCATGACAGATTGATCTCGAGCCATGTCCTCATCAACACCCACACCTGTGTTAATGGAGCAATCACTGAAAAGAGGTTAGCTGGTCCTTTTAAGGCAGGGCTTCAATGATGTTGAAATGTGTTTTGGGGGATAAAGTTAATTTTCTAGCCAAATATTGACTTTGCAAGTAATTGCTGTTAAGCTGATCACTCTTTAGAACATTCTGGAGTACATGCAAATTGCAATTAGAAAAAGTGAAGCAGTAGACTTTGTAAAAATTAATATTTGTGTCATTCTCAAAACTTTTGGCCATGACTGTATGTGGATCTCTGCCACAGTGCCAAATGGAGAGTGGTAGCAAAGTCAGAGCTCAGGGATTTTTGAAAGGTATTTAAATCCATTTCTTTTGAGCAAGTGACCATTCCTTTGTAAATAGGTCTTAGACCTGATGAGGCTGGTGTAATTTGTAAAACCAGAATGCCTGTAGTCTACTTAGAGCTGGACTTATGTTGATATATATATATTTTTTTATACGGCCATACAACTTTTAAGGACGATACAGCCTTTTCCATGTAAAAGATTCGTACTGTATGCAGCTAGTATAGAGACGTGGGGGCTGGCTTCATCTGAAGCATTCTATGGCAATACGGCTGACAGCTTTTCTGCACTGTTATTATAGTCTCCGCTCACTGAAGGGGTCATTCCAATCTGATTATAGCGGTCTAGCTTTCCATTACAAGATGAGACCCTTTCATGATATAACCGTTTTGAGCACTATATGTACTTTGAGATGTTGCTTTCTCCCGATTTTGCCCATATAAATCTTTCCTGACCGCCCTTTGTTTTCTCTTCTTGTGGAATAACCCTTGTCCTACCCTGACATCAAAGCTCCTGGCACCGTCTTGCTCTTTTGAAGTTGATACCAGCTCTTTCTTACCACTGAGAAGGGAAATGAATGTTGAGCCTAGGCGCAGCTCGCTTCACCGCTTATGTATTTTTCTTCTTCCCTATGAGTTCACCTTTCACTCTGCAGGATCCCAAATCCACATCCTTAAGGTCAGTACAAGCCGTGTCACCCACTTGGCGCTTTGCTTTTTAGAGCTTTCTCCCGAAGATCATATTAAGGACATTAAGTGGCCTCTTCAGCAGCAGTCTTGAGGTTTGTAGGGCTTGTTACTGTCCATAAATATGTATATATATCTTTCCTTTATGATACAGCGCCACTTTTTCATGGGCTATCTAGTATTTCTCCCCAGGCCCCTTACAGGGGACGGTATGCCTGCTCGGACTTGCTCTTCAGTTTCTCCTCTGTCCCATCAGTAATGACAGGCCGCCTATAAGAAGTAGTAATTATCCCTATTTTTATCGTCCATTGAGATAGCGGAGGATGCAGCTGACAGGACGCACTGTAAGAGGCCTGTTGTAGGTAAGCGCCTGGCTTAGCTTGTTTTGTGGAAACGCAGATTGAGGGAAACGAAAAAAACAGGCCTTCTGTGACGGGAAAGGATTATCCGTCAGTAAAAATAGACCAGGGCGAGATTACGTAAGCTGTACATTATTAAATAATTTGGTGCTACATAAGTGTTTCTACATGTCCAACTTGGGGGCGATGAGGGGGCTTGGTGCCAAGCAGGAGGCAGAGATCCCTCTGGAGGAGGGTACTGGAGTTCTTCTTTAATATGACCTAAAACTGGCGATGGACGCCATTCATACCACTACTATTTGCTGCAGGCACCTGTAAAATATATAAAAGCGTAATCAACTCTTGGTGACCTACTGCCGAAAAGATCCCTGCAAACTTTGGTTAATGACAGAATTGGTCAATAACTTGTAATTTTGTCTGACTTTAATGGAATGTTAACCCCTTCATGACCTTGCCATTTTTTGCAATTCTGACCAGTGTCCCTTTATGAGGTAATAACTCAGGAACGCTTCAACGGATCCTAGCGATTCTGAGATTGTTTTTTCGTGACATATTGGGCTTCATGTTAGTGGTAAACTTAGGTCGATAATTTTTGTGTTTATTTGTGAAAAAAATGGAAATTTGGCGAAAATTTTGAAAATTTCGCAATTTTCAAATTTTGAATTTTTAATCTGTTAAACCAGAGAGTTATGTGACACAAAATAGTTAATAAATAACATTTCCCACATGTCTACTTTACATCAGCACAATTTTGGAAACAAAATTTTTTTTGTTAGGAAGTTATAAGGGTTAAAAGTTGACCAGCGATTTCTCATTTTTACAGCAAAATTTGCAAAGCCATTTTTTTTAGGGACCACCTCACATTTGAAGTCACTTTGAGGGGTCTATATGGTAGAAAATACCCAAAAGTGACACCATTATGAAAACTGCAACCCTCAAGCTACTCAAAACTACATTCAAGAAGATTATTAACCCTTCAGGTGCTTCACATGAACTAAAGCAACGTGGAAGGAAAAAATGGACATTTTAATTTTTCCAACAAAAATTTTATTTTAGCATCAATTTTTTCATTTTTGCATGAGCAACAGGATAAAATGGATCCTAAAATTTGTTGGGCAATTTCTCCTGAGTACACAGATAGCTCATATGTGGTCATAAACCACTGTTTAGGCGCACGGCAGGTCTCAGAAGGGAAGGAGAACCATTTTGGAATGCAGACTTGATGGAATGTTCTGCGGGCGTCATGTTGCGTTTGCAGAGCCCCTCATGTGCCTAAACAGTAGAAACCCCCCTAAGTGACCCCATTTTGGAAACTCGATCCCCCAAGGAACTCCTCTAGATGTGTGGTGAGCACTTTGAATCTCCAAGTTCTTCACAGAAGTTTATAACGCAGAGCTGTGAAAATAAAAAATCATTTTTTTTTCCACAAAAATCATTTTTTTAGTCCCGAATTTTTTTTCCCAAGGGTACCATGAGAAATTAGACCCCCAAAGTTGTTGTGCAATTTTTCCTGAGTACGCTGATACCCCATATGTGGGGGTAAACCACTGTTTGGGCACACGTCGGGGCTTGGAATAAAGGGAGCACTGTTTCACTTTTAACCGCCAATCAGAGCAATCATAGCCATGTGGGGGTTAATCCAACCCCCCTGTGGTGAAGCACAAAGGGTCTTGTGCCTGCGGGTCGGGTGACCTTTCAGTGACCCCGGTCACCCGACCCGCAGGAACGCGATCCTTTCATGACACATACGCTGTGTGACAGGTCAGGAAGGGGTTAAAGGACTGTTTGCAACAGTTATTCCCATGTAGTGTTCAGAGGTGGCTGGGAGGCTGTACTCTAGTTCCATAGCTCTCAAAGGTGAATTAAAGGGAATCTGTCAGCAGGTTTTTGCTGTGTAATCTGAAGGCTGCAAGAGATAGGGGGTTAAGACACGTTTCCGGGATGCCGTCTATCAAGCTCTGTGGTTTTGTTTGCTTTGAACGACGCTTTTGGCACCAGGAGCTCATCCTTGCTGGGACATGGCATGCTAGTCTGACATGCCCCCTCTTGTGTTGGGCTGCTCACTGTCTATAGACAATGTACATAAAGAGCCTGGTGGGGGGCAGAGTTAGCTTCCTCAGCTCTGCTGTATCGCTAAATCTAAAAATTGTCATAACGGGTGCACCCAGTAATCTAAGTGACGCATCAATGGATTCAGCTTCTTTGCCTATATCGGGCTGCTCTCAATTAGGTAGCAAAACCCTGCTGACAGATTCTCTTTAAAGGGCCACTTTTTCTTCTCTTCACCCCCAGATTGGTTTTACTACTGTTCTCTGCCTCTTGTAAGACTTACCAGCCGCAATCACTGCTCTTGTTGTGACTACGGTCCCATTACACCACCTTGTGAGCGCAGCTCCTCTCCGGAAATCAGAGGTAACAATCACAAGCTCTCTTGTAAGTCTGATTGCCTTGTTCTGGCTCTCATGGACTTGCATTGAGAAGTGACTTCCTGTCCATACAGCAAACACTGGAGCGATCTGGCAGGTCATAACCTGCAGAAGACCACCAGAGCTGTGCAAAGATCAGAAGACAGCAGCTTTTTTTTTTTCACTATGGGCAGGGAATATGCATTAGTGATACTATTAGTTTTGTTTTTTTTATTCCCACTAACAAATGCTGGAATAATGCTTTAGGGAACCTTACAATCCAACGCTCTCGGCTGTGTCCTTAGTCCAATCATCCTCTGGCTTGCATTAGACCAGTATTCCCAACTTTTCAACTAATTGATGGTATAAGAATACCTCTTTTAAGATCAGTTTTACATTTAGTAAGAGTCGCTGTCTTACACTATGACTGATTACAAGGTAGCATGAAATCCAATGTGCATTTCTAGGATGGCACCTCCACAAAGGGCTTAACCCTAAACATTAGACAAAACTGTCTGGAAATGCATAGTGGCGCGTGGAAGATTTCTATAGCATGTGAATAAGGATGCAGGAGCCCCACTCACTGAAGGTTGTGGATGGTCATTGCATTTGATGCTGAAATCTATGTGCAATCCAACGTGGACAGCATGTAATATGTACTTCTATAAATGAGTTTTCTGAGGTTATAATGAAGCCTTCTGTTGTAATCGAGACCTGGTAATTGCCATTCTAATGTGTGCATCAGTCCACACACGACCCCAGTAGCGGCTGTGTGATCTAACCCCGTATTGGCCTTGGGCTCTATACATGCCTCATCACGAAGGCTGACAGCAATGCTAGTCTAATGGGTTAAAAGCTGGGTGTTTTACATTGACTTCATTATGAAAACTACATGTCGGTTCTGATTTGCCTCTGAAATCTTGCCTTTGTTATGCTGTGAAATGCGGCCTTCACTTGTGTGAATCCGAAAAAGGAGGGTGGCGAGTGATGGGAGAAAACGCCACCGGGCCCTTTGAATGTCACCGCACAGCTGCGCTCTCCACATTCAGCGTGATAATGAAACAACCCCCCCACAGGACATCGGTTACTAATTTCCAAGGGTCATATTAAACGCTATAAGGGGTCGCCTTGTTCTGCTCCTAGCTGCGCCCCCCGCTCTGCGCTCACTGCAGGGTTATTTTTTTTTCTTGGTTTGCCCTCTGACCTCCAGGCTAGACTCCCATTTTTCTGGCTAATCCCACTCACTGTTTAGAGAGGCAGCCATATAATTAACGCTGAGGACTGAATTACAGGTTCGCTTTCCTGACTGCTCTTCTTGAGTGGACCCCACAATTATCAGGATGCTGGAGGAGCGTTATCCCCCTGCGCTCTATGGCGGTCTTGTAATCTAGTCACCACTAACCCTAAAGTGCAAGGCTTGTAAAACTAAATTTGTGAGATTATCCACAGAGGGTAACCTTTCTGTAGGGTCTAAGTGCAATATAATGTGCAGTAATATGGTCAAGAGCTTTTTCTGGGCTATCTGTAGTAAGGACAGTCTGCCTTTCTTGTGTTAAATGTTGGGTTTCAAGAAATTGCCTTTACCTGACGATTTTAAGTGTGACCAGTGGGCAGTACGGGGTTTTGTTTTTTTTTTTGGAAGTAATCAACCACGTTTTCTGTCAACAATAACAAAACATGGCTGATTGTTTCCAAACAATATGGCACTACATCAGTTAGTAGGCTGTGTGTTGTATAAGGCTTCAGTCTGCAAAAGGCATCCACATTTTTCTAACCCTGAACAATCCCTTACCATTCTTCTTCCTTTGTATCCCTGCGGACATTCTGTATGTGTAACATGCCCGCTCAGCTGATCAGTGTGCATATTTTCAGGGTTATTTTGAGATCCTATGGCGGGCCTAGAAAGATGACTGACCTGCGCCACCCTTATGCTGAGCCTGGTGTTATAGCTTGTCCCATTTTAAGGCTCCTGGCAGGGCTGTGGAGTCGGAGCCCATTTTGGTGGAGTTGGAGTCGGTGTCATGGAAGTTGAGGAGTTGGAGTCAGAGGTTTCGCTTACCGACTCCACAGCCCTGGCTCCTGGTCTGAGTCCGCGATGGCTGTTGGCTATCAGTGGCCATTTGGCTGACACGAGGGCTATACGCTGCACTGTGACTGCAGTTGCTCTGATTTCTGTAAATCGTCTGTTTAGATTCCCCCTCCCGTGTATTAACACTAATCATTTGTGGATTTGCCTGAAATGTAAATGCATTTTCATAAACTCGGCACACTGAAGCCTTCACGGTAAATTGTTAAGAGGTCTCATTCCACAGAATGGCAGATGGAAAAAGCCGACTGTCTGAGCCGGCTCTATACACTTCAGGCCACAGCGAAATGTCATTCCCTAGGAGGTCAGATCACTGTAAATTCCTCTTTTGTGCCCCCTCGAGAGCGTCCATTTGGAAAAATAAACATAAAGCCTTCCATGCTGAGAAATTGTTTTCTGGAATCTGTCCTGTAAGACCACTTCCACCGCTTCCTCTTTATTTTTGATAAGCCAGAATGCTAGATATTGTCAGTGAAGGCAGTCGCAGCAAGCCGTGTGCGGCGGCGTTCCTCCATTCACCGTGCGAGTCTGTCTACTTCCAGGTTGTGTGCGTTTTGGATATTTTGCACTTTCATAGTGCATACAGTCTACAGTTTAACTAAAAAATGTCCTCCTTCTGTCTTTCAGGTATGGCATCACAGCTGCAGGTGTTCTCACCGCCTTTAGTATCGTCCAGTGCCTTCTGCAGTGCAAAGAAACTTAAAGTCGAGCCTTCTGGCTGGGATGTTACGGGACAGGGTAATAGCAACAAGTATTACGCACACGGCAAGAACCTCTCAGTCGCTCAAGGGCACGCAAGCTCCTCTCACCAGGTAGCGAATTTCAGTCTACCG
This sequence comes from Oophaga pumilio, assembly GCA_009801035.1. Lineage (NCBI taxonomy): Eukaryota > Metazoa > Chordata > Amphibia > Anura > Dendrobatidae > Oophaga > Oophaga pumilio. The sequence continues at coordinate 77,102 of VIAB01002581.1, read as the reverse complement.
GCTGCCTACGAGCCCAATCTCCTTATCCCAGCCACCGCGGCAGAGCATATAGTGGTTACTGCCGCCGACAGTACTGGCAGTGGCCCCACCACCTCCTTCCAGAGCAGCCAAATCCTAAACCACAGAAGCAACGTTTCTTTACTGGAACCATACCAAAAATGTGGACTGAAAAGAAAAAGTGAGGAGGTGGACAGCAACGGTAGTGTGCAGATTATTGATGAACGGCCACCTCTGATGCTGCAAAACAGAACCGCGGTGGGTGCCGCTGCCACAACCACCACTGTAACCACTAAAAGCAGCAGCTCAAATGGTGAGGGGGATTACCAGCTCGTTCAGCATGAAATCCTGTGTTCCATGACCAACAGCTATGAAGTCCTGGAGTTCTTGGGCCGAGGGACTTTTGGTCAAGTGGCAAAATGCTGGAAGCGGAGCACAAAGGAAATTGTGGCTATAAAGATCCTAAAGAACCATCCTTCCTATGCCAGGCAAGGTCAGATAGAGGTGAGCATCCTCTCGCGCCTGAGCAGCGAAAATGCTGACGAGTACAACTTTGTACGCTCATACGAGTGCTTCCAGCACAAGAATCACACTTGCCTTGTATTTGAAATGTTGGAACAGAACCTCTATGACTTTCTGAAGCAAAATAAATTCAGTCCTCTTCCGCTGAAGTATATCCGGCCCATATTACAGCAGGTCGCCACTGCCCTAATGAAGCTGAAAAGCTTAGGGCTGATCCACGCCGACCTGAAGCCAGAGAACATCATGCTGGTGGATCCGGCACGCCAGCCGTATAGAGTGAAGGTGATCGATTTTGGCTCGGCTAGTCATGTTTCTAAAGCAGTGTGCTCGACCTACTTGCAATCTCGGTACTACAGGTAAGGCTATGACTTCTGTTTTATATCCGATCGTATATTGAAAAGAATCTCTAATGGGTCTCAAAACTTATCCAGAAGTTGTCCACACTCGTGCCACACTATACCAGGCCAAGCCACAGCGTAAAGTAAAGGGGCTTGGAACTCCATTATTAGGGGGAGGATGGGGAAAGCCAGACCAGGAAAGTTC
>VIAB01002581.1:50198-60423 GCA_009801035.1 Oophaga pumilio | reverse complement strand
TTTTTTTTTTTTTTTGTACAAGGCAATGATCTCAAGTTTTTGGACCACTATGACAATAGAATGTGAGTGACCTAAAGGTCATTACCCATGAGGAATGGACGAAGATTACGCAGGAACAGTGCCAAAAGCTGCTGTCTGGCTTGTACATTTTTCTGATAGCCCAAACTTGCAATAGGGATCGAATACTTTGGGCTGCACCCCTACATATGCAGTCTAGTGTCCCCACTATGGTGTCCTTGCATGGGACTGCATAATCTGACAATGGAACATGGTGAATCTTATTTGGAGCAGTTTGTTTAGTAGGTCAGAGTCCAGTCCGCTTCCACAAGATGCCAGCTTCTGTACATAATATTTTTCTCCTTTCTTCTAATAGGTGAATATGTCGACAGACCTAGAAGGCACAGATATGTTGGCAGAGAAGGCAGACAGAAGAGAATATATAGACTTGCTAAAGAAAATGTTGACTATTGATGCAGATAAGCGGATCACTCCAACGAAAACCTTACATCACCCTTTTGTAACCATGAATCATCTGTTGGATTTCCCGCACAGTAACCAGTAAGTAGCCGTGTTACCAGGCAGACGCGTCCTCCAAGGCCACTTCCAGGAATGTTCCAGCCGTGCTGTTCTCTGCATTAGTCAGAGCTTTATGTACATGCATCCTTTTCTCCCAATTCAACCTCTGTCGTCAGGCACAGTCCCTGAGAATCAATGATCGTACAAGAGGTCATAGGAACGGCTTTATTTTAATTTGCTTTCTTACGTTCCGCAGTGTAAAGTCCTGTTTTCAGAACATGGAGATATGTAAGAGGAGAAACAATATGTATGATACAGTGAACCAGATTAAGAGTCCTTTCACCACTCACGTGGCCCCAAACACAAGCACAAATCTGACCATGAGCTTCAATAACCCGCTCAGCACCGTGCACAATCAGGTACGTCTTCAAAAACTGGCGGCTGCACTCGAGCGATTTGTCTAGCTTCATTGTAAGCACTTTAAAAATGTTGAATGTGTGTTCCCTGTGATCCCCTGTGCAACTGTCTTATGTCTAGAAGGCAAACCTGCCATCTGGAACTGGAGTGACTGTTCATGGGAAATTACCGCGAGTCTTTCTTCTAGGCTAGTGTACTGGCTTCCAGCTCCTCTGCCTCGGCTACCTTTTCTCTGGCAAACTCTGACGTGCCACTGTTAAACTATCAGTCAGCGCTTTACCCGCCATCTGCCGCTCCAGTGACCGGTGTTGCTCAGCAAGGAGTGTCTCTTCAACCTGGAGCAGCCCAGCTCTGCGCCCAAACCGATCCATTCCAGCAAACTTTCATCGTTTGCCCCCCAGCATTTCAAGGTATCTCATTTATTTGTTTCTTTAAGCATGGTATCTAGCCCATGTGTTGTCTTACATAGACACGCACTGAATACTAGAATAAAGGGGCAGAACAAAGAGGATGCCGAAACTCAACCAAATTCAGGTGAATGGGGCACAGTTGCAGTTCACTGTACAGAAAAGTGGCGCCGGTCAGAACGTTATTGGCCCACTAATGCCCATGATCTAGTATGAACTGGGATCCATTATGGTAAAGGCAGATCATTTATTCTATTGGGGCTCTTTCAAATGTCTATGAATCTGTCTGATCATGGATTGGCTGTGGGTCTCCTGACCGGAGTGTGACCACTTCATATATTTCTGACGTTGCCATGCTTTGGCCGCTTGGCTCTGTGCATTGTGGTCCATGATCAGACAGATACAGATGTCTACATCTACATGAGCCATTCCTCAAGTAGGCTGTCAGTTTAGTGTTGTAGAACTTGATGTTTATGTCCTAGGTCTGATCTTAAAGTGAATCTGACTCCAGGCTTCTGCTGCCCTATCGGAAGGCTGAATGATGTAGTAGATATTGATTTCTGCAATGTGTCACTGGGCTGCTTGTTGTCATTTTGACACAAACCCCATTTTCTCTGCTGCCGTACTACCAGTTCTCTGAATTCTGAGCTCTGTCCAACCTCACCCACACCACTGATGGGTCGCTTTCTGCCTATGCACAGGATACCCAAAAGCTGCCAATCAGTGAGGGTTATACAGAGCTTATGAATATGGAGGACTACATGGCAGAAGACACTTCTACTTCTCTTCTAATGCTCTCCTAGAGCTAATATCACTGTTTTATCAGTGGGAGATTATCAAATCTTACAGCACGCTGTCCAGTGAATGATGCTGCCTGGGAATCTGTTTCTATCTCTACATTATGCTTTTCTCAGATTAAAGGGAATTGGTCTGCATATTTTTCACACCTTAATGTATTGAAATTCTTTTCTTTTTAATTTTTTTCTTAAGCTGCTGGGCTTCAAGCAAGCGCCAAACATTCCGGTTTTCCTGTTCGGATGGATAGTACGGTCCCCATGGTGCCCCAGCCTCCTGCTGCCCAGCCTCTCCAGATTCAGTCAGGGGTCCTGACACAGGTAATTCAATGAGGGTGTGAGCTTTGTAGTTTATTATGACCGGATGAATGGTCAGAGGGGAAGTTATCCTTAATATATTGGATATTAAATGTCATCACCAGCTGGTGCCATACCAGTGCATGTTAATCTTGAACCATGCTGCCGACATTCACCATCCACTTGTCTGTCATCTCATCTTTATTACTGTAATATCCCTTGTGATAACATAATGTGTACTAAAGCTTCTCAACAGTAAACTGTGCATATTGCCGACCAAAAAAAAGAAATCCGTATTAAAGACAATTGACTACTAGAGTTCATGCGAATCTCTTCATATGTCCCATTCCATTAACCAAGACAGTGGTCTGTGGCCACTGCCCCGGCGCACCACCTCTTACCTGCTGGCACGTGTGCGTCACGCTGCAACAATGACTTTGCGTCAGACTAGCTAATGAAAACAAGACCCAAGGATGATGGCAGGTAAGGCAGCACTTCTGTGCAGGGGCCACACTACTGCCATGGCCGGTGGTGTGGGATATGCGCATCGATTCCCTACAGCGCTTACCAACATGTTGGTCTAGTAGTAACTCCACCTGTGTACTATAGCTTGGTGCTCCGTTATATGCCTAGTGCTTTGCATTTGAGCTTGAGTTGGGCCCATCTTTGATTTTGCCTAGTCGGGGTGTGAGTCACAACTCCACAATTTCTGGCATTTTTTATTTTTTTTTCTTTCTGATGTCCTCACTGGAAAAGTAGCCTGGGTGTGCCTATGACTTCAGGAATATAATATGGCCTTGGCAAAATTGCATCAGTCCGTGATGATCAGAACTTCTGGTTTCTCCACTGCACAGTCTTGTGGAGCAGTGTTTAGCTGACAGTGTCGTTCAATAAAACCTCCCCATAAATGTGCCCTGATACATAGATGAAGGTTAGAGTAGGCAATTCCCCTGACGTATTTCCCATTTAAGTAGCTCATTCATTATCTGTACTAACGTTGGCTGCCTTGTATCTGCAGCAGGCTCCATTTATTACTATGCAGTGGATGCTAGAAATCTTATTCAGTTTTAGACATATGCAGAATATCCTGCTTTTCTGATTAGAGAACGTACCCACTGCTGCATTCCCAGTCCTCCTTACTGTAACATTTTGAGGAAGGTGCGACACTGACCCCATTTTAGGGCCATTTCTTTATGAATGCCATTTTCATGCTTTCATGCCAGGTTTGCAGTAGCCTTCATCCGTACTGTGGCAGTGATGTATTTTGTGTCCAGGAAACTTATCCATTACTAGATAAAGACTTGTATGTATATATATATTTTTTGAGAATCCATTTATCTTTTAAAATTCTGTTCCCAGCCATGTCCTTACAGCAGGCGTAAAATGAGCCATTTCGCTGCTCAGCATCCACTCTCCTCAAGCTAATTGTGCCCATCTGAAAACTGATCATGGCTTACGCACAGCCATTGATCTCGCAAAGTAATTTGTCTAAAAATACATCAGGCAGCTTTTGTTGGAAGGGGAAAAAGTGCCTGGAATAAGTCGTGTTTCATTGAGTTTCTAATGGAAACATGACCTCAGAAAACAGACTCCTGGAAACGGAATACAGTCCTATGAATCAGCCGCACAGGATGCCAATAATAGAGTACAGTAATGGCGCAGGTGGAGGACATTTGTTACATTCTCAATATAGTTTCCTTTCATTCCAGCCTTGTGACTCACTTTCTAGGATTTATCATTTTTTTATAAACTGCTTATTAAAGTGACTCTGCCCCTACATCATGCAGAGCTCCGAGATGGCAAAATCCTGCTGATAGACCCTGCTTAACCTCCAGTTGATAACACTGTTTTATCAATAGTCCTCCATTTTCATGAGGTCGGTATAACCTCACACACCGCCGGCAGGTTTGTGTACTACACATAGGCAGAAGGCTGCCTACCGATTGTGGTTATACACAGCTCCGCAATCAGTGAACTGGTGGATCTGCAAGCAGCTCAGTAACTAATAATCACTGGAATCTGTCACCAGGTTTTTGCTACCTTATGTAAGAGCAGCATAATTGGGAGCAGAGACCCTGATTCCAGTGAAAAATGGAGGCCTGCATGGCTGCAGGTTTACTAGTTGAGACTTGGTGCTAAACTGTTTTATCATGCAATCAAAAGAACGTCAAGCAGCCTGGTAAGTTACGATTACTAAAATAAGGTCATATATCAACTTATCTGCAATCAGCAGAAGTGTACAGACAAAAACTTAATGACATTCACTCTTTAAATACTTTGTGCCACCGTTGCTTATGGTAAAGGAAAATTAGTTGATCGCTTCATCAGCATGGGCTTTACTGCAGCGTTCATGCTGCTTTTACATGACATGGTATATGACAATCTACCGTGGAAATTGTGATGCTGATTTGGCCAGTCCCACTATTTGAAGTGGTTTCAGTCCATCGCATTACCAGGACACACTTCTTTATTCTCTGAAGTTAATTTAATGGGAATGTCCTCGTGGTTTTAAAGCAATTTTTAACTTGGAAAATACACCTTAAATATGACATAAAAGGCAAGTCAATTGCTAATTTTAATGTTATCTGCAGTCATTCTCATACAGTGAGAGATTCTCATGGACCTCTGCTACCAGTAGTTAAATTACAGGAAAGGAATGTCCAATTCAGTGCTCTCCAGCTCATTGACTTTTATACAGCAGCTCTAACAGCTCCTGACAAGCTGCTGTTATCTGTCATGTAGAATCAAAATCCCCTGGTTCCCAGCATCACTGCTCTTACTGTCCTGAGCTATGTGCTTGTTCGAATGCCCGGTCATCTGTGTAAATAAGCTTTAACAATGTGGACTCCATCTGAAAGTGTTATAGCGACACTTGTGCTGAACTTTATAGTCCTACGCCTAGTTCTGCTACTTACCAGCGTTGTCACTCAAGGAGAAGTGCAATAAACCATTAGGTATGGAGACTGCAGAGTTGTGAGCAGTCTTGAGACTCTTTTTTTTTTTAAGATCTCTGCTTGCAGTCAATGGAGGTGTTATATTAAGTATATTAGAAAGTGTAATGCTAATACAAGAAATAGTAGGAAATGGTTTTGAGGACTTGCTCCTGTCTGTGATTCGCCCACTTCCTGTGACTTCTCGATAGAGAGCAGCTCCTTCTCTTCCACTCTGCTCTGTTGACTATCACTGACCTCATGTTGATTGACAGCCAGCTCAGACTAATGCAGCAGGCAGCCAGTTGTCAGTGACTCCCCATCAACAGCAATGTGGAAGAGCAGGAAGTGTTCTGTTGACATGACGTCACGGGAAGTAGAATCTCTCCAGCAGCAGGCAGTGACGGCTCTGAGCTGTGAGATTGGTGCAGAACAGGCAGGCAGGTGGCAACAATAAATGATTGGCCCCATGGGGAAAAGAACTATGTCCTGCATAACAATTTTAAACATTGCTTAGGTACCATGGTAAATGGACTGGCCTTTGCTGATTCTACATAATCCATTGCCAAGTACAAACCCTCAACCATTTTGCCTTAAACCCGACAGACCATTTCCATTATTCCACTCCAAACCAGTGTAACAGCTGCTGCTTCCAGGGGTTGTTCCATTAGGGACATGAATACACTGCCTGGTCAGTCCACTTGGTGTAAATGCATCTTTGTTTTTTGTTTTTTTTTTTTTCCCTTTATTGGTACTCCGCACATAAACTGTGTTCAGGCCCTTAATAGAATACGTTTTGGTAGGCCCCTATGTATGTAACTTTCTACGTGCACCATATAGCAGCACTTGTGTATATTTATGTTTCCGTACACAGGAATGTCTGAATTCTCACTCTGTTATATGTATATTTGCTTTTCTCTACCTTTTGTGTGCTGTACTAACTACTTATACAGGCGATTACATTTAGTTTTCTTGTAGCACAGGATCATAAACTCATGTGTTCAGTTCACATCTGATATTTGTAGAAATATTACCTTGGCAAGCTCAACAAGTTTGACAATAGTTGGCTGTTGTGTTACTTGTTGCCTATACACAAATGACGGCGTGCCATAGGCCATCTGGTACATAGAATGTTAGCGCCATATGGTAACAAACTATAAAAATACATTAGAAAGGAAACCTATCATACAACCACAAATTTCAAAGCTTGGTTCATGGGGTCGTCAACTACTAAGACAACCCCTTCTCTATCTTAATGTTTGGCGCAGATAAAATAAACACTTCTACACACCTCCCGCCATGCGTCATTCCAGCATTGTCCGCACTTGCTTGTCCCCAGCATGAGCTCACCGCCAGTGTCACTGTCCCCGCCTTCGGGCATATTGAATATCAACAGGAAGCCAGGTCTGCGGCTGCTCAGACTTTCCCTTGATCGCTTTGTCCGAAAGCGGGGATCGTGATGCTCACTTTATAACCACACGAGAACCCAGGGAAAGAGTACCTGAATGGCGCCTGCACGGGAGGGGAGTAGAAGCGTCTTTATTTTATCAGCACCAAACATTCAGATAGAAAGGTGCTGTCCACTACTAGGACATCCCCCTTTTTGGTCTGACTGCTTGTGTTCTGTTCTTAGTGAAGTGACTCGCCAGTTCTATTGTCCTTATTGATGAAATGGCGAGTCCCTTCACCATACAACACGATCACCTTTTGCTGGATCAGTTCTTAAAGGCAATCTGCACCAGCTTTCTGCCTATGCACAGTGTACACAAAAACTGCCAATCAGTGTTGTGGGAGAGGCAATACTTATCTCATCATTCAGAACTGGTAGATCTGCAGAGAACTGTGTTTTTAACAAAACTGCAGCACAAAATAAGTGACAAATTACTGGAATTAGGGTTTCTGTCCCACATTGTGCTGCTCTCACATGGGGATGGAAAAACCTGGTGAAAGATTGCCTTTAATGAACTAGTAAAAAGCTTTGAAAAGCCTGAGAACCAGTGTTAAGGATTTCTCTTAGAGAATAACCTAGATATGTGTGTTTTTTAGGCCAAATATTTTTTGGAATGTATAGATTTAATAAAATTACATTTTCTATATAGACACTTACACAAGTTTTTACACGTGACAAGGTTATTCCTAGATTTTTTGATTCACTCACTGTCAGTGCTTTTCAATAAGACCACAATATATCCTTATTTAATCACAGGATGCAGATCTCACGGTGTCATGTACATCTTCTGGGGGTGTCCTGGCACTCTAATATTGATAAGCGATCCTTAGGACAGGTCATCCATATGAGTCGCAGAGGTCCTACTCCTACAACCCCCCCACTGGTCAGCTGCGGTTTATTAGATGTAGTGTGTAGCAGTAGTCCGAAGGATAATTCATCATCGTGGAAACCCCTTAAATGGTGACTGTCGAACATTTTTCTTTATGAAAATTCCACAGGTGAAAAATAACTTTTTAATATCTTTATTCGAGAACATCACATCTTTCTTCTTATGGATTGTTAGTTTGGTCTCCAAACTCTCAATTCCGTGACTTCAGGTTTCCCCGTTAGTGTGACAGATGACGGTTTCTCTGCCTCCATGTAACTTGCAGTAGACATTGTGCGTAAAGTTCCCTCTCCAAGGAATTTTACAGGCACCAACTGCCATCTATCTCTGTAATGGGAAAGTGTCTTTACTGAATACAGATTTATCCTGTAACTGAGCGAAAAATCACACCGATAGGAGAAAGGAACACATTTCTATAATATATGGAAATGAGCAACTTTGTAATGTGTGATATTGGTTTGAGAAATTGAAATGACTTTTATGCATTAAATTGTAGATGTAAAACTGCATCATACACTGCCCACCATAATGGTTACGCAGGGCACCTACCGGCACACCATCTGTTCTTGCCTGCCAAGTATAAGGATACGGTTTGGCTTGGACTAGTTGGAAGGCTTTCTGTAGCCATCATGTTGGCTAGATCACTAACTCAATCATTGCGGTACAACCATAGACCAATCGGAGTTCCTAGGTCACCAGGTGTGTTATAAAGAAATGCATATTATAGAAGCACTCCGCTGTAAAGTGGTCACATCCCTCTTATGCTACATGAGATCCTAGCAGCTGATCTCAAGCAATAGATTTGTGTTCATTTAACCAAAACTACTGAATTGTTGAAGGTGGGTGTCTGAGACTTTTCTAGAATGACAGGATTAACCATGTTGTAGTCCCCAACTGTGTGTAATGCAATCACTGTTAGGATTTTGCTGTTTTCACACTCCCAGCACGTGGTGCGCGACCACTAACTTGCGATTTGCATACAGCCGATCACTCTTCCATGTAAATACACTGCATGCATTGAGACAATTGAGAAGTGGAAATGTAGCTGTAGGAATCCTAACAGTGAGCACATTGCACGGTTAGGATTGGCCAAATTCTAAAAATGTCCCATAGGACCCTCGTAAGCTAAGCTGGGGATAGATGGATGCAATAAATCTTTACACCTGTGTAAGGCTAAGCCATGTTCCGCGATCATGTATTTTACATAAAAACTAATTGCCACCTACTGCTTGACTGTCAATGCAATGTGACTTCAGGCAAAGGAGCTGGTGTCGCTGGGTGGGAAATAGAGCTGGAGTGACACAGGCTTCAGATTTACACATTTGAATTGATCTGTAAATAAAGCTGAAGAGCAATCTCCATGATGGGAACAGACTGGCTATGCAGAGGTCTTCCTAGATTTGGCTTTGAATAGATTGGATGCGCATGTAAATAGTTTTGTGAAGACGGGTAGGGAATCTGTCCGCAGGATTTCACCCATTATCGATCTACTTGTCTGTTTTTTCAGACTATGCAAAACAGACATTGTGTTTTTTGTTTTTTTTCTCCCTCTATCTGTGATTAAGAAAAACAATACAAGTGTGTGAAAAACACGGATGGCATCTGGTGCTGTCTGTATTTAACATCGCAAAGGATAGAAGCTTTTATTTTTTTTTTTTTCATTTATCTTTGAAAAACACAAACGCATGGTAAAAATGGACACTGACACAGACAAAATACTGATGACCTGGTACTTTTTGTTTTAAAACGTACTTGGAAAAAGATGTGTGAATGAAGCCTTAGACTCTTCCATATACAGTGGGGGAAATATTTGATACAATGCTGATTTTGCAAGTTTTCCCACCTATAAGGAATGGAGAGGTCTGTCATTTCTATCGTAGGTACACTTCATCTGTGAGAGACAGAATCTAAAAATAAAACCAGAAAATCACATTGTAAGATTTTTGCTTTATTTTCATTTTATTGCATAAAATTATTTGATATAATAAAAACAAACAGAAGTTTAATATTTGGTACAGACACCTTTGCTAGCAGTTAGAAGTCAAATATTTCCTGTATTTCTTGACCATGTTGACCATGTTTGCACACACTGCAGCAGGGATTTTGGCCCCCTCCTCCATACAGATCTTCTGATCTTTCAGGTTTTGGGGCTGAGTTTTAATCTTCCGCTACGTGGAAACATACCCTAACAGGTCTGTGAGAGCCAGAATTCTTGCTGATTGGTAGGTGATCAAATACTTATTTCTTGCAATAAAATGCAATTTAATTAAAAACAAAATCACATTGTATGATTTTTTTTTTTTTTTGTAATTGGCTCTCCTAGTTGAAGTTCATCTATGATAAAAATTAGACCTCTCCATTCTTTGTTGGTGGGAGAACTGCAAAATCGGCAGTGTATCAAATACTTACCGTATTTTCCACACCGTAACACCCTAGGAACTTGGGGCCTTGTTTAAAACTGACCAATAATCTGTAACGCACATTACTAGGAATACTCATTTCCCTGTTCTAGGCCTGTTTTAAATAAT
>VIAB01002580.1:135324-159784 GCA_009801035.1 Oophaga pumilio | reverse complement strand
TTTGGCAGTGTGGACAGGAGCCAAGTCCAGCTGGAGAATGAAATCTCCATCTCAAAACAGCTTGTCGGCAGAGGGAAGCATGAAGTGCTCTAAAATGTCCTGGTAGACGGCTGCGCTGACTTTGGTCTTGATAAAACACAGTGGACCTACACCAGCAGATGACATGGCTCCCCAAACCATCACTGATTGTGGAGACTTCACACTAGACCTCCAGCAGCTCTTCCTCCAGTCTCTGGGACCTCGATTTCCAAATGAAATGCAAAATTTACTTTCATCTGAAAACAACCCCTTGGACCACTGACAACAGTCCGGTTCTTTTTCTCCTTGGCGCAGGTAAGACGCTTCTGGCGTTGTCTATTGGTCATGAGTGGTAACACAAGGAATGTGATACTTGTAGCCCATGTCCTGGATAGTCTGTGTGTGGTGGCTCTTGAAGCAATGACTCCAGCAGCAGTCCACTGCTTGTGAATCTCCCCCAAATTTTTGAATGGCCTTTTCTTAACAATCCTTTCCAGGCTGCGGTTATCCCGGTTGCTTGTGCACCTTTTTCTACCACACTTTTTCCTTCCACTCACCTTTCCATTGATATGCTTGGATACAGCACTCTGAACAGCCAGCTTCTTTAGCAATGACCTTTTGTGGCTTCCCCTCCTTGAGTGTGTCAGTGACTGCCTTCTGGACATTTGTCAGGTCAGCAGTCTTCCCCATGATTGTGGAGCCTACTGAAACAGACTAAGGAATCTTTATAAACACTTAGTAAGTCTTTGAAGGTGTTTTTTGTTAATTATTCTAATTTACTGAGATAATGACTTTTGGGTTTTCATTGGCTGTAATCCATAATCATCATTAACAGAAATAAACACATGAAATAGATCACTCTGTGTGTAATGACTCTATAGAATATATAAGATGCACTTTTTGTATTGAAAAATTGAAATAAATTAACTTTCTGTTGATATTCTAATTTAATGAGAAGAACTTGTAGATAGATAATAGAAGATGAGCTACAGGCAGACACAGACATTCTAGGGAGGAGCTAGAGACAGACACAGACATTCTAGGGAGGAGCTAGAGACAGACAGACATTCTAGGGAGGAGCTAGAGGCAGACACAGACATTCTAGGGAGGAGCTAGAGGCAGACACAGACATTCTAGGGAGGAGCTAGAGGCAGACATAGGCATTTTAGGGAGGAGCTAGAGGCAGACACAGACATTCTAGGGAAGAAATAGAGGCAGACACAGACATTCTAGGGAGGAGATAGAGGAAGACACAAATATTGTGCTTCAGTCTCTTCTGAAATGACAGTTACAGTTCTCCATAGAACTCTATAAGCACCAACTGTCATCTATCTCAGTAATGGGAAAGTCTGTCTTTACTGTAGACACGTTTAATGGTGAAATGAGAATTTTGAGAGTGAAAGATCAGTACAGAAGGTGAAAGATGCATAGTTCTCTGATTAGATATACTACAAAGCTGCTTTTTTATGTGTACTATTGATTTATAAAAAAAATAAAATGACTCACACTTTATGTTCCTACAGATTGAACTATAAGGCTGCATCCACACATCCATTGTACATGGCCACATACGGATTCTAATTAACAGGGATATAAAAAAGGAAATCTGTGAATGCCACCTAAGCATCAGTCCTATCAGCCTGTCCTCCAATAGGTGGCGCTACAGAGCATCCAGGTGACGGGCCCTTGTATGCTGCTATTATCTTCTGCTTACATCTCCAATGTCCACCTGACACAGATGCGGTGCGACAGCTCAGCCTCAATTTTAATCATAAAAATAGCCACGAGGCAGATCTCTTTCATTCTTTAGGTTTTTTTTTTTCCTTGTAGTGTTTGCAACAAAACAGGTAAAGACTCAGCTACAACTCAGGAATGTGGAAAATCAACTCAGCCTTCTACACACGGCATATTAATAAGGGCACCAAGGAAGGAAACTTGGCAAAAATAAGAGAGGAAGAAAGAAATACATACTGTGGAGCGCACAGTCATTGTGATCAGGTATCAGGGTGGCCCAGCATGGAGTATACCTGCAGCACAGGTGGCTATCTCCAAAGAAACTTAAAAAGAATTTACATACTTATCCTTTTTCGTCTGAAACAGAGCTCCAAATCTTCTACATAGACATAGTGCTAAATAATAAAACTCTGGTTCACCACTAGAGGGAGCGTCTGAGCTGACTGCATACTGGTTATACATAGAACTTAATGATAACACAGTATGCAGTAAGCTCCTGAGCTCCCTCTAGTGGCAAATTTCTACCTTTTAAAATGCATATAATAGGTCCAACAGGGTTTGTTTTTTACAATCTCTTACATAGACATAGAGCTAAAAAAAAAAAAAAAAAAAAAAAAAATCTGGCACACCACTAGAGGGAGCTTATGAGCTGACTGCAATCTGGTTATACATAGACCTCAATGGTAATAGAGTATGATGTAAGCTCCCGAGCTCCCTCTAGTGGTGAGACATAGTTTTAATATTTAACTCTAACTCTGTGCAGGAGATTTGGATCTCTGTGTCTGTAAAAACCAAACCTGTTAGACCTATTGTCAGCATTTTAAAAGGTACAAATTTGCTTTTAGTGAAGCTGAACCTATTAGTCAATCATATGACAATTTGTTTTTACATGTAGGTAGGTAATACCATTCTTTCAGCCTGAAGCCACCACTAGAGGGAGCTTTTGAGCTGACTGCATACTGGATTTACATAGAACCTAATGATAGCACATTGTGCAGTCACTTTCTAAGCTCCCTCTAGTGGTGAGCCAGAATTTTATTATTCATTTCTACGACTGTGCCGATTTGTAGCTTTGTATTAGACAAAAAATAAGCTCTGTTGGGCCTATTTTTCAAATTCTGGCTCACCACTAGAGGGAGCTTACTGCATACCATATTATCTCTAAGTTCCATGTACAACCAGTATGCAGTCAGCCTATGAGCTCCCTCTAGTGGCGAGCCAGAATTTTATTGTTTAACTATTTCGTCTGCGTAGGAGATTTGGAGCTTTGTATCAGATCAAAAATAAGCTTTGTTGGACCTATTTTAAGGATATTAAAAGGTCAGCATTAAAGATGGAGAAGATGATCATATTAGTCACTTACATGACTAACATTTTTTATTTACATACAGGTAGTTAATAAAATTCTGCATATGCCACTAGAGGGAGCTCATGAGCTGACTGTATACTGGTTACACCTAGATAACAATGAAAACACAGTATGCAGTATGCTCCCTCTAGTGGTGAGCCAGAATTGTTATTTTTTGGCTCTATGTCTGAGCAGGGGATTTGGAGCTCTGCATTTGAACAAAAATAAACCCTGTTGGACCTATTTAAAGGGTAGGTATCAAAGCTGATAATATTAGTCACATGTACGACTGACAATTTGCACTTACATACAAGTTAATAAAATTCTTTCTTCCTGCAGCCACCACTAGAGGGAGCTTCTGAGCTGAGTGCATACTGGTTATACACAGAGCTCAATGATAATAAAGTATGCGGTGAGTTCTTATGCTCCCCCTAGTGGTGTCTGCAGGTAGCAAAAATATTATTATTTACCTGTAAGCTTATCTAAGGGCTGCGGAGCTCTGTATCACAAAAAAAGGAGCTCTGTTAGGCATCACCTTCAAGTTCAAGCTGCAGGAGCAGATCATAGGAGTCAATCGCATGACTAACAATTGCCCGATATGACCGCAATCCACATCACGACCACTGGGTGGCCACATGTAGAGTCAACCTCTCCCAGCAGAGTATCACAAAATCATGTTATGTTTTTCGAAGATGATCATCTCGCCCAAGAACAAAATAGTTAGGAAAGACACAACTTCTGTGCAGTATTATCAAGACCCCAGTTTTGAGATCATCATTATTTTATGGAATTGCTATTTATGCAATTGGTCCAAAATGTAAGAACTTTACATTAAAGCTCACTATGCAGGAAATCGACCGAAAAGCACAACCTGTGGGATATCACAGACCCTGATGGAGGATGTCAGGACGTGGAATAGCTATATTTAGGGAATTGCTATGTAAGCGATTGCTTAACATTATCATTATACCTGCCTTTTTTCCACCTGACTAATATTTTGGGCAGATGGACCGAATGTCAGGTGTGAACAATCAGCAGCTCAGGCCGGTGCGGAAAGCATGAAAGCAATGTCACCTAGAGAGCGAAACCCGGGGAGGAGCGAATGTCGCCTCTACGGAGATCAGCAGGACAGCCACATATTTACAGGGGTGTCGAGACTTATGCAAAAGCTCACAGATCAGTCAGAAGGAAAAAAGTGATGAGCTGAGTAGGTCTGATGTAGCAGGGCTGAGTTTGTTAGATGTAAAAGGGTAAGGTTGGTCAGATGTAGCAGAGCTGATTTTGGCAAATGTGACATAGTGATGAGAGTGAGGTGTAGCAGATCTGAGTTTGTCAGATGTCGCAGAACAATGTTTTTTGGATGCAGCAGAGCTGAATTTGAGGTTAAAGGGCTCATTTGGTCAGATGTAGCAGATCTGTGTTTGTCAGATGTAACAGATCTGTGTCTATCAGATGTAGCAGATCTGTGTCTATCAGATGTAGCAGAGCTAAGCGTGTTGGATGTAGCTGCTAGTCACATATCACAGAGATGCCTCTGATGGAGCAGGAACGAATTTGTCCCATGTAACAGAGCCGAGTTTGTCACATGCCGATCTGAGCTGCACACATTGTATAACAGAGAGGAGTTTGTGAAATGTGGTAGATATCAGGTTGTCAGATGTAGCAGAAGTGAGAATGTCACATGTAACAGAGCTGAATTTGTCACATTTAGCAGAGAAGAGTATCTTATGTTACAGGATTTTTTTTAAGGTAGCAGCACTGACAGAGTTAAGATTATCACATATAGCAGAACTGAGGTTGTAACATATATAACAGAGATGAATGTCGGATATAGCAGAGTTGAGTTTGTCACACATAACATAGATCAGTGTCAGATGTAGCAGAGCTGAGTTAGTAACATGTATGACAGGGATGAGTTTGTAATATATATAGCAGGGATGAATATTGGATGTAGCAGGGCTGAGTTTGTCATATATAACATAGCTGAGTGTCAGATACAGCAGGGCTGAGTTTGTCATATATAACAGGAATGAGTGTCAGATATAGCAGAGCTGAGTTTGTCATATATAACATAGCTGAGTATCAGATATAGCAGAGCTGAGTTAGCAATATATGTAACAGGGATGAATATTGGATGTAGCAGAGCTGAGTTTGTCATATATAACAAGAATGAGTGTCAGATATAGCAGAGCTGAGTTTGTAATATATAACGGGAATCAATGTTAGGTATAGCAGAGCTGAGTTTGTCACATATAACATAGCTGAGTATCAGATATAGCAGAGCTGAGTTTGCAATATATGTAACAGGGATGAATATTGGATGTAGCAGAGCTGAGTTTGTCATATATAACAAGAATGACTGTCAGATATAGCAGAGCTGAGTTTGTAATATATAACGGGAATCAATGTTAGGTATAGCAGAGCTGAGTTTGCAATATATGTAACAGGGATGAATATCGGATGTAGCAAGGCTGAGTTTGTCATATATAACAGGAATGAGTGTCAGATATAGCAGAGCTGAGTTTGTCATATATAACATAGCTGAGTATCAGATATAGCAGGGCTGAGTTTGTCATATATAACAGGAATGAGTGTCAGATATAGCAGAGCTGAGTTTGTAATATATGATGGGAATCAATGTTAGGTATAGCAGAGCTGAGTTTGCAATATATGTAACAGGGATGAATATTGGATGTAGCAGAGCTGAGTTTGCCACATATAGCAGAGATAAGACACTTGCTCTTTTTGTTGGATGTAGCAGAGTTGGGTTAGTCACATGTAAGAAAGAAGATGTTGTTATAGGTGCGAGACTTTCCCAGTGTAATACATCAGTATATACTAGGGAATGAAAATTAGATGGCGAGCTTCGTCGGCGAGGACAGGTGTGACGCGGTAAGAGAACAGCCACGACTTGTCATGTAGCAGAGCCGAGTCGTTCCTAAGAGAGCGACGCCACATTCAGATCTGCTACATCACAGCACCGTGTACATCGCTGCGGAATACGTTGGCGATGAATTTCGGCGCGGCAGGTACTCACCCTAATTTCATGTAGATGATCCCGAAACAGAGAAACACATAGAAAATCCACCTCCGGGAGTGTCTGTGCATGGTCTAGACACGAGCACGATCCATATAAAGTTCTGAAAAAATGAGCGCGCGCCGCTCTCAGAGTATATTATATCCCAGCAATTGCATGTTTCACTCTAACCAGAGAGCAGCGGGTTCGCTTGTAAAAACACTGTAGGGTGGAAGCCGCCCGGATCCATGGAGGAGAAGGGGCGAGATGTAGGGAGAGTGGAATGGAGAGGGATTATCTCCTAACCCCAAAGGAGTGAGAGGCAGAGAGACTGTGTGTAATCATCCCATCCAGTGTGGAGGCCAATGTGCCCCTACTTGTTCTGACTACTCCAGGTAACAGAGCAGGTAGGAGGGAGGATCTCAGGGTGAGACATCGCCTGTCACTCTTCCCTCTCGCCTCTGTCTCTGCCTGTCTCTTGCTTTCTCTCACTCTTCTATATTTGTCTCTTTCACCTCGTCGTCGTCTCCGCCATTGTACACACTGTACAAAACACACCTTACATTGTGTGCACTTTATGCATTTTATCCCCCCCACCACACACACACTCACCTCCCCGTACCTTTTTTTTTTTACATTGCGAAAAACGCTGCGGATTTTAGCAGCAGATTTAGGAAGCGGATTATAGTAGTCACAAAACGGATGAGATTTTACAATCTTTCAGAAATTGACATATTAAATTGCACAGGATGACATTGGCGTCATGGATTTCACCCGTTCGGGCTCACTGTAATGAATCGGATATGCCGCGGATTTTAGCAACAGATTTACAAAGCGGATTATAGTAGCCGGCAAGCCGGTGAGATTTTACAAACATGCGGAAATGGACATATTAAAATCCACAGGATGACATTGGCGTCATGGATTTCACCCTTCGGGCTCACTGTAATGAATCAGATATGACACGGATTTTAGCACCAGATTTACGAAGCGGATTATAGTAGCCGGCAAGCCGATGAGATTTTAAAAACATGCGGAAATTGACATATTAAAATCTATAGGATGACACTGGCACCGTGGATTTCACCCGTTCTCGCTCGTGGTAATGAATCGAATATGCCGTGGATTTTAGCAACAGATTTACAAAGCAGATTATAGTAGCTGGCAAGCGGATGAGATTTTAAGACGTGCGTAAATTGACATATTACTATCTGCAGTATGGCATTTGCGCCGTGAATTTCACCCGTCCAGGGTGGTACTAATGGGTTTAATATGCTGTGGATTTTAGCAGCAGATTTACAAAGTGGATTATAGTAGTTACCAAGCAGATGAGATTTTACAAACTTGCAGAAATTGACATATTAAATTGCACAGGATGACCCTGGCATCGTGGATTTCACTTGTTCGGGCTCATTGTAATAAATAGAATATACCGCGGATTTTAGCAGCAGATTTACGAAGTGGATTATAGTAGCCGGCAAGCGGATGAGATTCTACAAACATGCGGAAATTGACATATTAAAATCCATAGGATGACCCTGGCGTCGTGGATTTCACCCGTTGGCGCTCATAGTAATGTATCGAATAAGCCGTGGATTTTAGCAGCAGATTTACGAAGTGGATTATAGTAGCCGGTAAAAGATTGAGATTTTACAAACATGCTGGAAATTGATATGTTAAAATCCTTAAGATGACATTTACACTGTGAATTTCACCCATTTAGGCTTGTAGTAATAGGTCCAATAAGCTGCGGATTTTAACAGCAGATTTACGAAGCAGGCAAGCGGATGAGATTTTACAAACTTGCAGAAATTGCATATTGAATATCCGCAGGTTGACATTTGTGCAGTGGATTTCACCCTTTCAGGCTTATACTAATGGGTCAAATATGCTGTGGATTTTAGCAGCAGATTTACAGAGCTAAAATCCAAAGTGGAAAATTAGTAGCAGGTAATCATAAATTGCCATGTTGTGTTGATATTTTAAATTCCGCAGGATGACATTTTCTGATCTGAACTTAGTTGTGGATTCGGGCTTGCTTTTATGTCATATATTCGGTGGATTTTAGCTGCAGATTTGCAGAGCGCATTATAGTAGCCGGCAAGAAGATGAAATTTTACAAACATGCGGCATGCGGAAAGTAAAATAATAAAAAAACACAGTATGACATTTTCCCCATGCATTTAACCCATGTGGATTTGTACTAATGGATTGAATATGCTGTGGATTTTAGCAGCATATTTGCAAAGGTAAAGTCCAAAACTGAAAATTAGCAGCAGGTAAGTAGTAAATGATGTGCGGTACCGATCTTAAAATCCACAGGTTTTCATTTTCTGATCTGGATTGCGTTGTGTATTTCCTCACTTAGCGTATGGGTTCAGTATGCTGCGGATTTTAGCAGTAGATTTACAGAGGTAAAATCCAAAGCGGATGTTTAGTAGCAGGTAAGAGAAAATTGAAATGCGGTGCCAATTTTAAAGTCCGCAGAATGTCATAAGAAAATTCAGTCAGAAAACTTGAGTCATGGATTCGGGATTATTTTAATAGGTCGAAAATGTTGAGGATTTTAGCAGCAGATTTGCAGAGGTAAAATCCAAAGCAGAAATTTAGTTGCAGGTAAGTGAAAATTGACATGCGGTGCCAATTTTAAAATTCTCCATATCATTTTCGGATTGTGTTGTAGATTTCACACTTTTGGGATTGTTCTGACAGATTTAATAAATTTTAGCAACAAATTTGTGGAGGTAAATTGCAGAGTGGATTATAGTAACAGGCAAGTAGATTAAATTTTACAAATATGCAACGTACGGAAATTGAGCTATTAAAATCCTCAGGATTTCATTTACTGATACTGACTGTGCCCTCGATCTCACCTCTTAGGGCTTCTTCTAATGAGCTGAATATGCTGCGGATTTTAGCAGCACATTTGCTGAGATAAAATCCAGAGAGCAAATTTTGCAGCTAAAATACGGAAATTGACATGCGGTGCCAATTTTAATATTTGCAGGAACTCATTTAATTTCCGGATGCAGATTATGCCCTTGGGGCTTATTCCCATGGATTGAGTATGCTCTGGATTCTCCATTTTATTGGTCGAGTACGGACTGCCATTTCTGAATCGGCTGCTGTTCAAGTAGTGTGTGCGTCCGGTTGGTACAAGTCACTTGAGAGCGTGGGTGTTGATCCCCAATTCCAGACCCTTATCAGTTCCCAATTTTAGTCAATTAGTGAGTCTGGAGGACCAAAGATGTCCATCCATTACTGCAACAGCTCATAGATTTCACTGGGAATGATGTAATGATTCAATTCCCCTGCGGGGGTGCTATAAGGAAATTAACACAACTGATTCCTGGCCTAATAATATGATAGTTTTTTTTTCATGGTGTTGTTGAATTACTAGGCTGATTTGCCACTTGAAATGCTGGGTGACAATCCCAGTAAGAGTCGTGATGGTGGTCATATTGGTTGTCGCCTAGCTTGACCAGAGTCCATAAAAAAAGAAGAAAACTCCAAAATGTCTGTATCTGTTGGGATTGTTCTGTACGTAGAGGAACCTTCCTAGTCCTCCAGGAATACAGTACACCATGCAACCATACAGCGCACTTCCATCCAGCCCATAGCCAAACGTGTAGTGTTGTTTCCACCCGCAGGACGGCTTGTGTTATGACATTGACTGTCTCAGCAATCATAGAAAGTAGATCCAAAAAAATGGTATAAAATAGAATTAAACTAAAAAGATAAAAAGGATCATCAATGGTTTGATGATCTAAATTTATAGTCGTCTTTGTATCCATATACTGCTGACCTTTTACTTATCTGTTGACCAGTGATACTTTTCGCATACTAGCAACCGTTCAGAAATCAGGGCTATGTTGAAAAGCAATGGAAATCAAAATACTACAGAGCAAAAGTAAACGCATATCTAAAAAAATACAAATACAGACCCAATAAACAGATAGAGAACCAACACCAAATCCACTAAACAGATACAGACCCAGCACCAAATCCACTAAACAGATACAGAACCAACACCAAATCCACTAAACAGATACAGACCCTGCACCAAATCCACTAAACAGATACAGAACCAGTATCAAATCCACTAAACAGATACAGACTCAATACCAGATCCACTAAACAGATACAGACTCAAGACCAAATCCACTAAACAGATACAGACTCAACACCAGATCCACTAAACAGATACAGACCCAGCACCAAATCCACTAAACAGATACAGAACCAACACCAAATCCACTAAACAGATACAGACCCAGCACCAAATCCACTAAACAGATACAGAACCAGTATCAAATCCATTAAACAGATACAGACCCAACACCAGATCCACTAAACAGATACAGACTCAAGACCAGATCCGCTAAACAGATACAGACTCAAGACCAGATCCACTAAACAGATACAGAACCAATATCAAATCCACTAAACAGATACAGACACAACACCAGATCCACTAAACAGATACAGACTCAAGACCAAATCCACTAAACAGATACAGACTCAACACCAGATCCACTAAACAGATACAGAACCAGTATCAAATCCACTAAACAGATACAGACCCAACACCAGATCCACTAAACAGATACAGACTCAAGACCAGATCCGCTAAACAGATACAGACTCAAGACCAGATCCACTAAACAGATACAGACCCAACACCAGATCCACTAAACAGATACAGACTCAAGATCAGACACCCTAAACAGTTACAGGCTCAAGACCAGACCTTCTAAACAGATACAGACTCACAACCAGACCCCCTAACCTAATGCAGACCCTCAGGCAAGACCTTTAAACTAAAAGACCCCAGACAAGACCGCCTAAACTAATACAGACAAAATCATTAAACTAGTATAGAACTAGTCCCCTTAAAGGGGTTGTGCAGTTTTGGGCTCAAGTCTGTAGTCACTCTATAATACTGCACTCTTGTGAATCCTAACAGCAAGCACAGTACGCACTGTCAGGACTTTCCAGTGCCGGGCAGTCATGTGACCGCAAGTATGGAATTTTCATACTTTCAGCCTCATTCCGACTAGACTTGTCCAGCCTTGCGTCATTCACTTGTATTGAGTGAGGCTGTGCACATCTAGTCGGCGCATGACCGCATTGATGCAAATTGCATACTCAAATACACACCTCAGACCAGACCCCAAACCAATACACACCCCTGACCAGGCCCTAAACTAATACAGACCTCAGACCAGACCCTAAGCCAATACAGACCTCAGACCACACCCTAAACTAATATATGTGTTTTGGGTGAGTAGTCCACGACAGGTCCCCAGCAGCTTCTCAGGAGGTGTGGAAGCTTCCAGGGACCTGTCTAGGACTGGTCATCTGGGACACAAAGTATGTTCTCCATGAAGTGCCACAGAGTAAAACATACATGGCTGCAATAACAGAACCAGATTCTACTCCAGGACGCCGTTAGTCCTCTGTCAGTCCTCCTAGTGCCATATATGACGAAGAAGCAATTAATCTCATGGTTTTTTTTTTCAAAAATTCAACCTCAAAATTTTGAAAATTCTTAGCAAATTTTGAAATGTCAATGATCCACGTTTCGTATATTAACATGTTGAAACTTTTTGTTGTTTATTTTTGAAAAATACATTTTTCTATAGCTTCTTACAGGAAGGTGGATGGACAAGTTCACGTCAAACAAAATGCCAAAGGGGTCTTCACATAATCTCTTCCTGCCTACGTGAGAACGATCCAGCGAGAAATGTGATAACCACCAGGGTTCCAGGGGAGATCTTTGATCACTTTGGCATGTCTACCAGAAGAAAGAAATTTAAGTCTGAGTTCTTAGATGTGTGAAAGGGCCGCTTACTCGGATGTTTCTATCACTATTATCCATAGTCCAGGAAAGCAATCGGCAGCCCTCCAGATGGTACAGAATGACATGCCGTAGGCAACAAGGATGACATGTCGGAGAACCTAGTCCGCTGAAAGCTGGTGAACCTCCATTATCCTCCCCTACCACAGAAAAAGGTCACTATTTTTTAACAGTAGGTACTGTACAGGAGTGTATATAGAAGAGGCACAATGACAAAAAAATAAATACCTCTTGATTCCTCCAAGGAACCCCTTGAAACCTAATTGGTCCCTTAAATTCTTTAGAGGAGAGAAGGATGTTATAAAACTTGAACAGGTTGTCCTCTACTGTGGTTCCATGAACAGGTCCAAACTAGTCATTGTGGAAGGAGAATGGGCCAAATTTGACCCTATCTTTTAGTGGTCCCACAGTTGAGGTTACATGTGGCCAAACTACATACCAAACTATGACTTTGACTTCTTGCCATATCGTAGGATTGAAATTAATGATGAGTTTGGATGTTAACCGAGTGGCTCGAAAAATATGCTTGAGTCCCAGTGCCTTGATGTGTGGGATTGCCTAACAAACGGGTTGCCGAAGTCACTCGGTTAGCACCTGAGCATGATTGGATAACACCTTATACATGCTCGTCACTAATTGAGATCCATCTGCAGTAAAAGCCATATGGGAACGGGAGCTGATTAGAAAAATCAGTTTGGCTCACCGGGCCCATTTTTCTATTATCTCCATGGACTTGATGTAAAACATGCATTCATCAAGAGCCCAGAACATATAATGGAAGCAGTGGACTCGGCCCACTTCGGTGAACATACCACTTCGAGAATGCCGGCTGTTGGTTCATCCTGGAAGCCATAGTTTAGCCATGAATGGACAAATATGAGTTGGAGAAGTCGTTAGCAGTGGTTATCATCTACATTTATAATGTACAGACTGACATTTTTGGATATTAGCTTGTTCCAACTAGTAACTGAGCGGATGTCTAACCACCACCATCGATCAATGAGACATTTGCCAATCCTTGGTTTTCTTATTCAGCACTGTTGAGGTTCTGGATGGAAGAGCTTATAATCTACCAGAAGTTGGGTCTGGTCATGAAATTTGGCTACCCATGGCCATCATTACTCAGACCCATTGTTAATGACCTGTGTTATACTATCACGTGTCGGACTTAAGTTGTTTGGTTCCACCAGAGGAAATGATATTGGGATTCCTCCTCAGAGCCAGGCTTAAGAGTGTTCAACTTGTCATTAGAAAGGGGACAATGTTGGCCTGGATGGCCAATATGCACTGAGCTTGAACTTTGATCTCACGTTTGGTGTCCAACCTGTGGAAGCCAGCAGTTCTTGGTACATTGTTGAGCATATAAGGGGCTTCATCAATTTCGGTATGCACCATGAAACCTAATAGAATTTATTATTGGTCAATCAACCCATTATAAAAATAGACTTTGATAACTTTTTGAAGGGGTTTGGTGGGAAATTTCAGGTTGTGAAACTCAAATTTTAGCTCGATTTCCAACCTACTGATGCTGGGGCTAGGTCTGTTGGCAAAGCATCAGGAGGCCTTCAAGGAGAGCTGCTCATTGGAAGGTATCGGAGCTTTTGACAGGACTCTTCTGGAAGTCTAGAAGGTCTTTCCTTCTTCTGGATCTCCAGAGAGAGTGGACAATGATGCCATGTAAGCCCCTGAAGTCAGCTCCAAATGGCATTGTCTTCTGCTCGACTTTGGGTTCCATCATTTTTTCAGATACTGGAAAATAGGAAGACCCTTTCACGGTCAAGTCTGACCCAGTGAGCAGGAATATTGGAGCTAAATAAAACTGATACTCCATGAAGCCACAGTTTTCTGGGATATGGTGGTTAAACATTAACAGACCACAAGTATGTCCAGCAGGAACAATGGTAATTGGAAAAACAGCAAGTTTTTGAAGGCAATTAATTCTAACTTATGTTTATTGGCTGTGGTTCCAGGTAAATTACACATTGTGTAAGAGAAAAGGCAAGAGTAATGTGCCGAGCAATCCGTCAATGAACGTGCGACAGCTCGTCAATAAAACCTTGGCGTAAACAGAAAACGGGAGGGGGCTGAAATATGAAATTTTGCTAACAGACAATTTTTGCTTCAAAATTTTTTTTTCTGCATGCCCCTTATTTCATTTTATAGGTCTTTGCCGTCTTAAGGATGCCATTTTTGGAGTTATAGGCTCAAATCAAGGCTTGTTTTCTGCACGGCATGTGGTAGTTTTATTTGATACCATTTTGGTGTATGTACAACATTTTGATCTCTTTTTATTGCATTTTTGGCATAGGATCGTTGACTAAAAAACAGCAATTCTGGTGTTTCAATTTTTTCTTTATGGCGTTTTTTATTGTATGGGATAAATCATGTTATGTTTTCACAGATGAAACTTTTGTAGAAGTGGCGCTACTCAGTATTTTTAATTAAAAAAAATATATATATTTTTATTTTTAGATGGGGAAAAGTGGACATGATTAAAAAAAAACAGCAATTTTTATATATATTTTTTAAATTCACTTTTTTTAGTCCTCCTTAGGGGACTTGAACTATTTTTAAA
The DNA here is from genome assembly GCA_009801035.1 of Oophaga pumilio. Lineage (NCBI taxonomy): Eukaryota > Metazoa > Chordata > Amphibia > Anura > Dendrobatidae > Oophaga > Oophaga pumilio. The sequence goes on along the minus strand of VIAB01002580.1, from coordinate 145,233 downwards.
ATCCTCAAAGGAGCACCAAGATCCAAGTAACAGGCGGCCTGCCGGCTGCATTCAGAATCCCAATATGTATTTGATAGAATTTTAGAAATCTCTTATTTTTTTTCCCCAGGTTTTTTTTATTGTTAGATTAAACACATTTTTATAGTGGTGACAATTCCAGTTTTCGGATACAGAATAGACATAAACTGACTGTTACATTCCTGGCTGACTGCAGTCACCACTAGAGGGAGCTAAAGCGCTTGCTGCATACAGCTGAGACATAGAACTCTATAATAACACAGTATGCAGAATGTTCTTTCGCTCCCCCTTGTGGTGGCTAATGGAAGCTACATTTTATTATTATTCTACATTGCAAGAAAGCAACCTATACATTTATTAGGGCGTTACAAATATCTGATTTTTGACACTATATAGCAGCATAGTTACATGTTCACTATATTGCGCTGTTATGTAAGTCATATAAGAGCATTATAGGGATTTCATTGTTTAAATTTTTATGGACCACCAAATAACATATCAGCACCCACCATAAGTCAGCATTAGGCGGGCGCCCTTTAAGTGAGTATAAATGTATCACATCCTGCTATGTGTTTCCAACAACCCGGATGAATATTGTCACTTGTAGTTGGCAGATGAAAGCTCTTTTTTCTTGAGATGATGTGCTATTTCCTAGAATCTGAACCTACTTTACAACTATAATGTGGGTGGCCAGGTGATATCTGCGGACAGAAAATGTTAACACTCCAGGGAGGGTAAGTGAAGGAGGTAATTGAGATGCTAAGTCGACTGTGTCAGTAGCAGAGATGGGAAAAGCAGATAGTTTTAGGAAAAAAATCTAGTTTTCTAACTCTTTCAACTTGGAATTCCATAGAAAATGTTAAACTGTGTTCTGCCGCCACCTGCTGGACAAAAATGGGAACAACATGATAAGCAGGAAGAGAGCGCTAAAGCATGTCTATATGTTCAGCAATAGCGCCAACTACTGGTAGGCATTATTATTATTATTATTTAAAGTAGTTTTATCTGGATATCTAATATTAGTGTTATTTGACACTTTTATATTATTTCTATTTCTACACAGTATGACTAATATAGTGTTCTGTTCACACTGGAATTATAATTCTTCTTAATCCAATATCATATTATGTAAAAAAAATAGTTAAAGTGGCCTTCCCATCATTATCATATTTATTGTATAAATAATAAAAATGAATCATATTTGTCATTTGCATGAACATCCTGTAAACTGTTATGACATTTACTTACATAGTATGGCGCCACCTAGTGTTCAAAGTGTATTTGCCTGTCCACCTAATGAGAGCTGGTGGACACACATGCTCAGTTGCGCTTTCCGCTGCCGGGTCTCTGCACGAAGATCCTCTGTTTACTGGAGAGAAGCCACAAGAAATAACTGTCAGAGAAGGAGTAGAGTCCCTGAAACACATGGCAATCTAATGGAGAAGACTCCTATAGGATGCGAGATTGGACTATATTATCAGCTGCCAGAGGGGGAAGGAGTTTGATTATACCCAAACTCTGTCATGACAGATTAGCAGCAGCACCAAGGAGGGAGTTCGGGGGGATTTGGATAGATGGCCTCACATCCAGGATACTTTCCTCACGTCCAGAATACTTTGGTATACAGGGGAGTTCATGGTCGACTCAATGACAGCAAAGAGCCTAGGTCATGTGACTGCAAAATAAGCCCAAATAATAAATCTTCCATCAGCGTGCTTGACAGGTGGTCACTGCCAGCTCCACAATTACAAAAAAAACTAGCTGCCACCACCAATCGTTTATACAGGCCGACTGAACACCCATTACAGGTAACGTATGGCTTCAAGGGTGCGGTTTACAGAGCAAGAGGAACAGAGCTATTTTATATATTTAATCCAGAAAGGTGCACAGTGTTTATAAAAAAAATATACAAAATGGGACCAAAACAATACAGTATATTCAATTACTGTACATAGAATAAAAAGGAATAACGAAAGAAAATTACTACACTTGTGTCACGAAAATAGCGCAGAGCTTAGCGGAGGGAAGCACTCCGATTGGGAAAATGGAACACTCGCACTGCGAACTATGACTTCCAGAATGAACAAAGACCCAAACCCAAATTCTGCTTTTTATGAGCTGAAGGTTACGCCCACTTACCTCCTATTGATGAGCTCACATGGGGGCTGGTTGTAGGATGTGCTTGGCCCTTCAGAATTTTATGAGATCCCCAATTTCTAGGATATCTTCGCCCCTGGGGGTCCCAGGCAGTGATGTCACGTATCTTGTCACGATTTTATGTTCGTATAGAGATCAAACATGGCCTGAATAGCCACCTTTATTAAGTTGGAGGGGTTAGACTGGCCTTAAAGTGATGTGAGTCAATGCATTATGTCCTTCCCTTTGCTGCGATGCCGAAAAGATATCGCTCATGCAAAACTCCAATATTCCTATCTGGACCCTGGAGACAGAGTGTCTCATTGCAATTGTCCAGTTTTCTTTGATGAGAGGAAGCTCCTTCCTCGGAACAAAGGAAGACCCTTCACTGCCTATGCATAAATAAATCTTAAAGCTTTCCGTCTTTTTCTGAAACCATTTCCCTGCTGTAATTACCTGGCCACTGCAGGAGGCCTCTGCTTCAAAGGAGGTCAAAGTGTACGCTATCTATTTCCCCTGTTTTAATAAGTTTATCTCTCCCTAGCTATAATTAGTTAAACATATTCAATTTGTAGTCCTACTTCAAAGGAGGTTGGCGTGTCAGCTCTTCTCCCTTCTGGATTTTAATTTTTCTCTATGACACTGTACTTATTTATTTTTTTCATGACAGTATACATATAAATGAATTAAACACTGGCTGTTACCATTTACCTAGTCAGTAACAAGTGTCCCTATATAATCTGGCTCAGTTTAATCAGTGATCATTGCCTTAGACTATTTCAAGGGAAATGATCACACCCAAATGTGATATTATATTTTATTTTTCCAGGAGGAATAAGAGAGGAACAGGACAGTAGTAATAAATAAAACTTCTGAATTGTTATGTCACATTGATATTTTCAGTTATCATTATTGGACATTTTGCCATTTTTTTTACTGTTTTTGGATATTAGCAGAGATGCACATTTGTAGGTTCAGCCGAGAACTTTCCATGTATCTATGGCGTCTTTTTCAGAGGCCATAGTAAAATGTTGGTTTGGTTGAGCCCCTCCATTAGGGTCTGTAAAGTATGCTGAACTCAAAGAGACAACTTCAAAGTAAATGAGGTGTGTAACACACAGGACAGATAAGAGGATTGTTTGGGGTAGGAAGCATCAGTCGCTGCCACGATATGTCTACAGTGTCATCACCTGAGAGCTGGTGTCATCATCTGTCACCAGGCCCAGAAGTCCGGAGTCCTCAGCATTTCCCATGAAGTCTCTGGTCATAACCAGATGGCATAAGTTAGTGCTATCAATGACTGATACCTTAGACCACATATGTCAATATGTGCCATACAGTGGTGGCCAAAAGTATTGGCACCCCTGCAATTCTGTCAGATAATACTCAGTTTCTTCCTGAAAATGATTGCAAACACAAATTCTTTGGTATTATTATCTTCATTTAATTTGTCTTCAATGAAAAAACACAAAAAGAATTGACCTAAAGCCAAATTGGATATAATTCCACACCAAACCTAAAAAAGGGGGTGGACAAAAGTATTGGCACTGTTTGAAAAATCATGTGATGCTTCTCTAATTCGTGTAATCACCAGCACCTGTAACTTACCTGTGGCACCTAACAGGTGTTGGCAATAACTAAATGACACCTGCAGCCAGTTAACATGGATTAAAGTTGACTCAACCTCTGTCCTGTGTCCTTGTGTGTACCACATTGAGCATGGAGAAAAGAAAGAAGAACAAAGAACTGTCTGAGGACTTGAGAAACCAAATTGTGAGGAAGCATGAGCAATCTCAAGGCTACAAGTCCATCTCCATAGACCTGAATGTTCCTGTATCTTCCGTGCGCAGTGTCATCAAGAAGTGTAAAGCCCATGGCACTGTGGCTAACCTCCCTAGATGTGGAAGGAAAAGAAAAATTGACGAGAGATTTCAACGCAAGACTGTGCGGATGGTGGATAAAGAACCTCGACTAACATCCAAACAAGTTCAAGCTGCCCTGCAGTCCGAGGGTACAACAGTGTCAACCCGTACTATCCGTCGGCGTCTGAATGAAAAGGGACTGTATGGTAGGATACCCAGGAAGACCCCACTTCTTACCCCGAGACATAAAAAAGCCAGGCTGGAGTTTGCCAAAACTTACCTGAGAAAGCCTAAAACGTTTTGGAAGAATGTTCTCCGGTCAGATGAGACAAAAGTCGAGCTTTTTGGGAAAAACCATCAACATAGAGTGTACAGGAAAAAAAAAGAGGCATTCAAAGAAAAGAACACGGTCCCTACAGTCAAACATGGCGGAGGTTCCCTGAGGTTTTGGGGTTGCTTTGCTGCCTCTGGCACTGGACTGCTTGACCGTGTGCATGGCATTATGAAGTCTAAAGACTACAAACAAATTTTGCAGCGTAATGTAGTAGGGCCCAGTGTGAGAAAGCTGGGTCTCCCTCAGAGGTCATGGGTCTTCCAGCAGGACAATGACCCAAAACACTCTTCCAAAAGCACTATAAAATGGTTTGAGAGAAAGCACTGGAGACTTCTAAGGTGGCCAGCAATGAGTCCAGACCTGAATCCCATAGAACACCTGTGGAGAGATCTCAAAATGGCAGTTTGGAGAAGGCACCCTTCAAATATCAGGGACCTGGAGCAGTTTGCCAAAGAAGAATGGTCTACAATTCCAGCAGAGCATTGTAAGAAACTCATTGATGGTTACCGGAAGCGGTTGTTCGCAGTTATTTTGGCTAAAGGTTGTGCAACCAAGTATTAGGCTGAGGGTGCCAATACTTTTGTCTGGCCCATTTTTGGAGTTTTGTGTGAAATGATCAAGGATTTGATTTTTTGCTTCATTCTCTTTTGTGTTTTTTCCTTGCAAGCAAATTAAATGAAGATAAAAATAGCAAATAATTTGTGATTGCAATCATTTTCAGGAAGACACTGAGTATTATCTGACAGAATTGCAGGGGTGCCAATACTTTTGGCCACCACTGTATGTGATGTCATGAAAACTGCGCCCCCTGTGGCCTAAAGACGCAGCTGAACCGTGCGGTTTTGGTGCTTGTTTTTTATTTTTTGTCTTCTATGTGGAGCTTTAAAAATGCATCAAAAAAGCTGCAGTTACTTTTTTAAGTGCAGAAACAAAGATTTTCTATATATACCGTAAAAAACATGGTAACGCAGCTTTATATCTGCACCAAAGATGCATCAAAAAAGGGGAAAAAGGCCTAAAAAATGCAGCAATAATCAGAGAAGATTGTTATTGTGACGTTTGGTGGGGATCCTGCAGAAAACAAAAAAAACGCAGTATTTCTGCAAAGTGTGAACACAGCCTTATAGACACAAAAAAGCCGGATGTCATATAGTGAAGATATATAAATATGGAAAAGTTCCGACTGTGAATGTAGGACCAAAAAATAATCCACAGGTCCCAACTAGAGAAGAACAGGATGGACAGATGACGTCCCGCCGGCCCTGGGTGATCAAAAGCCGCGCCGGGGACGAAGGGGGGTTAGAGATTCACGGCTCATGTCTCCCGTCCAGCCGCCAGGTAGCACTGATCTGGACTCTGGACCGAAGACCTGTGAATTGATCTGCTCATCTCTAGTCTCAACTGTCCCGGATACAACGGAAACCCAAGATCTCCATCTCTACGTTCTCTGAATATGATGTTCTCCTTCAGGAACTATGTAGAGTAATTTCCTGATTTTTTATCTGCTTGGGATGGGACCGTTAATAAAAAAAATATATATTCGCCAGGGTCACAGAAGAGTATATCCCACAACTTTGCAGCCCTTACAAAATATATTTTCCCCTATTGAAGCCCCTTTGTGTTCCCACTCTCTAAGGTACCCCATTCATGGCCACCATAAAGTTTGATGCCAACAAATGTGACCCCCCAAACACAGTAAGATACCCTCACAGTGAATTCTTCCACAGTACCTTCTACATGCACAGTATGATAACCCTACAGTACCTTCCGCAGTGGCCCCCAACACAGTATGATAGCCCCCATAGTCCCCACACAAATGATATGATGGCCTCCACACAGACTTCCCCCCCACACAACCATCCACAATGTATAATGGCCCCAACTAGCCTTCAAAACAGTGTAATGACCCAAACATAGCACTTCAAATGGAATGCTGGGCCCCACAAATAGCCCTCCACATACTATGATGGCCCCATAAATAACCCTCCAAATAGTATGATGACCCCACAAATAGTCCTCTTAATAGTATGATGGCCCCAACACAGCACTCTAAATAGTATGATGACCCCCAAATAGCATTCCAAACAGACTGATGGCCCCATAAATAGCCCTACAAATAGTATAATGGCCCCACAAATAGCCGTTCAAATAGTATGATGACCCCCACAAGTAGCATGATGGCATCCACATAGCACTCCAAATAATATGCTGGACCCACAAATAGCCCTCTAAATAGTATGATGGGCCCCAAGTAGCATGATGGCCCCAACACAGCCCTCCAAATAGTATGATGACCCCCACAAGTAGCATGATGGCATCCACATAGCACTCCAAATAGTATGATGGCTCCACAAATAGCCCCCTAAATAGTATTGTGGTCCCCCAAGTAGCATGATGACCCCAACATAGCACTCCAAATGGTATGATGGCCTCCAAGTAGTATTCCAAACGGAATGATGGTCCCACAAATAGCCCTCCAAATAGTATAATGGCCCCCACAAGTAGCATGATGACATCCACATAGCACTCCAAATAATATGATGGCCCCACAAATAACCCTACAAATAGTATGATGGCTCCACAAATAGCCCTCTAAATAGTATTGTGGTCCCCCCAAGTAGCATGATGACCCCAACATAGCACTTCAAATAGTATGATGGCCCCCAAGTAGTATTCCAAACGGAATGATGGTCCCAAAAATAGTCCTACAAATAGTATGATGGCACCCACATGGCACTTCAAAGAGTATGATCGCCCCTCCCCCCCCAAGTAGCATGATGGGACCCACATAGCACTCCAAATAATATGGTAACCCCAGCAATAGCCCTCCAAATAGTATAATGGCCCCCACAAAGTCCTCATTAATTAAAAAAAAAATACACACCTCTCCTCTTTCCCCCACTGATTCTTTCTCTGCAGCGTGTGGTCTGCACTGCTCGGCACTGTGATGAAAATACAATGACGTCATCACGCCCGCTGCGCGGAGACACCAGACTGATGGAGGAGAACGTCAGCTGATGGCTCCTTCTACAATCATTGTTTTTAACTGTATCGGCATCAAGGATGCGGATACATTTGAAAGTCGGGCAGGGGGTCAGGGTGCCGACACTGGCACCTGGTCCCCCAAACTCACAGGCCCTATAGCAGCTGCATGGTACGCCACGAGCTGAAGTTAAAGAGATTTCCAGCTTAATTTCTGCAATCAATCTACGTGACTGCAGACTATCGAATCGTGACAGTGTGCATTATGCACACCGTCAGGATTCCCCTCTGTTGCCAGATCAAGCAGGCATTCACGAGAGCGCCAGTAGCTGACTTGCTTATTGACGGCCCCGTGCTGACTAGATGTAACATTGAGAGAAGTGGATGAGTATCTAGTCAGCATGTGACCACTGCACCAGATCTTGCTTTAGAGGGGAATCCCAACAGTGTGCATAATGCACCTCGTCACGATTTGCCAATCTGCAGTCAGATTGATTGCAGAAATTAAGCTGAAAATCTCTTTAACTACAGCTCTCTCAACATTGGGGCATTTTTATGAAAACTGCCCCAATTCTTACGAAGCGCAAACTTAGATGAGACCGTCTTAAAATGCGCCAGATTGATCAAAGTGCTTCATTCTGTCTAATAACTCTGACTGTCTAGTCTGAGGGCTCGATTCATCATTTGAGTTTTTTCTTCTTTGGCCATGTTCTAATTGTTGGCATTCTCCTGAGTTTTCAAAAACGGTGCACGCGGATTGGAAAATTTTGCGTAAAATCAAAATATGCTTTTTATTTTTTTTTTTGTGAACGTTCTGTTAATATATCTCCCTCCCACAAGGTTAAAATTAGCGCAAATATTTCCGGAGCACAAAAAAAATAAATCATTTTGAAGGGAGGAGCGAAGTAAAAAAGTCTGTGACTTTTCAAAAAAATACAAATAATGAATCGACTGCAAACATCGGAATTACAAAAACTGCACCCACAATGGTGAACAACCATAAAAAAAACAGATGAATGAGTAGAAAATAGACATCAAAATAGGGGCTGATAAAAAAAAACTGCCTTAAAACGGGTAAAAGTAGACTAAAAACAGGCGCAAATGATATAACAAATTGGCACTTAAGTTTACACCACCTATTAGTTGGCTTACTTTGTGCCAGATATGTGCGCAGCAATTTGGGTGCATTTTTTCGTGCACTCCGTCACCCGTTAATCCATGCCTATTATTAGGCATGACTTAAAAATGAGAACTATGGTGCAAGTCATAAAAGACAGGCTTTTTTGGGATACTGGTGCATTTAGCTTGATAAATATGTTCTGATATTTCTCTTCTTACATCTAATGATAGAAAATAAATTTATAAATGAGATCCTTTAAGAACGGGGAAAATAGAAGTTTCTGCATTTAGCGGTTGCTTGTAATAATTGAAAATGTCCTCCAGATGGCAGCAGCATCTTACAGGAAACCATATCATAGAAATGCCTTGCGTTGCTAATCGAGTGTAGGACTCAGGAGAATTTCTAGTTTAGTAGGCCGCAATCTATGTCCGCGAATCATGAGGCAATTTTATCATTTTGCTATTTTTACTCTTAGCCCATATACCATAATGCACCCCATAGTCCATACAGTATAATGCATCCCACAGCCTATATAGTATAATGCACCCTATGGCCCGTACAGAATAATGCACCCCATAGTCTATACAGTATAATGCACCCCATAGTCTACACAGTATAGTACAGCTTATAGTTATCCATACAGTATAATGCATCCCATAATTATCCATGCAGCGTAATGCACCCCATAGTCTACACAGTATAATGAACCCCATGGCCCATTCAGTATAATGCACCCCATAGTTATCCATAAAGTATAAAGAACCCCATAGTCTATACAGTATAATGCACCCCAGTTATCCATATAGTATAATGTTCCCCATAGCCCATACAGTATAATGCAACCCATAGTTATCCATACAGTATAATGAACCCCATAGCCTATACAGTATAATGCGCCCCATAGTTATTCATACAGTATAATGAACCCCATAGCCTATGCAGTATAATGCTCCCCATAGCCCATACAGTATAATGCACCCCATAGCCCATACAGTATAATGTATCCCATAGCCCACATAGCATAATGCACCCCATAGCCCATAGAGTATAATGCACCCCATAGTCCATACAGTATAATGCACCCCAGTTATCCACACAGTATAATGTTCCCCATAGCCTATGCAGTATAATGCACCCCAGTTATCCATACAGTATAATGTTCCCCATAGCCCATACAGTATAATGCAACCCATAGTTATCCATACAGTATAATGAACCCCATAGCCTATACAATATAATGCTCCCCATAGCCCATACAGTATAATGCACCCCATAGCCCTTACAGTATAATGTACCCCATAGCCCACACAGCATAATGCACCCCATAGCCCATAGAGTATAATGCACCCCATAGTTTTCCATACAGTATAATGCACCCCATAGACTATACAGTATAATGCTCGTATCCAATTACCCCCAAGTAGGAAAGGTACCTGCCTCAAATATTAGTGAAAACA
>VIAB01002580.1:119569-131301 GCA_009801035.1 Oophaga pumilio | reverse complement strand
TATATTTATTCATACATACTTCCTTCAAGCACATGAAATTTGGTGAAAAATAGCCCCACACATAATGTTCCCACCTCCAAACTTCATTGTTGTTATGGTATTTTTGGGGTGATATGTAGTGCCTTTTGGCCTCCAAACATGGTGTGCACTATGGCCTCCAAAGAGTTTAATTTTTATCTCATCTGACCTGACTATATTCTTCCAGTATTTCACAGTCTTGCTAAACGTTGTTGAGCTAACTTTAAACGTGCTTGAACATGCTTTTTGTTAAGCTGTCTTTAGTGGTGAGCATGCATAAAAGCCATAGAGGTTGTATGTATTACTTTTAGTTTTCTTTGAAACAATTATACTTGCTGATTCCAGGTTTTTCTGTAGCTCTCCACAGGTGGTCCTTGGCTCTTGTACATCTCTTCTGATAATTATTTTCACCCCGCTGTCTGAAATCTTGGGGGAGCACCAGATCGTGTCGGTTTATGGTGAAATTATGTTCTTTCCACTTTCCGGATTATGGCCCCAACAGTTATTACTGGAACCTTTAGTAGTTTAGAAATTCTTCTGTAACCAATGCCATCAGTAGGTTTTACAACAATAAGGTTGTGAAGGTCTTGAGACAGCTCACTGGTTTTACCCATCATGAGATGTTTCTTGTGTGGCACCTTGGTATTGAGACATCTTTTTGTAAGCCATCAGTTGAACCAGCTGATATTAGTTGTCACCAAATGTCAGGATTGCTTTCTAATTACTGATAGATTTCAGCTGTTGTCATGACTTTCCATGGCTTTTTGAATCTCTCTTTCTTAATGTGTTTAATACTTTTTCCCTGTGTCATTTCTCATTATTACACATAATTTATGTAGGAAAGATGTGTATCTTTGTACCGTGTTAGCCAGTAGATAGAAAAATATTTAGAATTGAGAATCCTCAGTGGTTGATACCTTTTAATGGCTAACTGAAAAGATGGTAACAAATTGCAGCTTTCGAGACTACTGAGGTCTCTTCATCAGGCAAAGACTAAAATAAAATCTGAAGAATTACATATTTATACACAACACAGCACAGAAACAATGCAATAGGTAAGACAAGTGACGTGAAGCAGAACTGTCATTATGGGAGATAGAGATGAACATAAATATTGGAACAGCACATAATTTATGGACATTTATAAGTTTACTTCTTTGCCTGTGTGGATTGGTTGGGTTGTTACCGACATCTGGTGAGAATTTCATGTCAACAGCAACTTTACGGTGGTATGTAAAACTTACAAAAATCGTAGAAAAATATTTGGGGATTAGATTACTCATCCATACAGTATTATGTGCTTTCTGTCACATTTTGGTAGTATATAAAAGTACAATAAAATTTGAAAATTTTATTTGTTTGTTCACATTTCTTACCCATACACTATTCCATGTTCTGGGGTACATTTTTGTGATATGTAACACTCAAAAAAAATTAAAAAATTTAGTTGGGTTACATTTCTCAGCCATACAGTATTACGTGTTCTTGCGTACATTTTGTTGGTATATAAACCTCAAAAAACTTGTACAAAATTTTAGCGTTATTATATTGATCACCCATAGAGTATTACATGTTCTTGGGTACATTCTGTTGCTATATAACCCTCCAAAAACTTGTTCAAAATGTATTGGTATTATATTGCTCAGCTATAGGGTTTTACTTCTTCTTGGGTGCATTTTGTTGCTATTTAAGCCTCAAAAAACTTGTTCAAAAATGTATCTGTATTCTATTGCTCACATATATACTATTATGTGGTCTGGAGTACATTTCGTAGGTATAGAACCCTCAAAAAACTTGTCCAAAATGTTTTGGTATTGTAATACCCTGTGGCTTATCCATAGGATATTACATCTTCTTGGGTACATTTTGTTGGTATATAACCCTCAAAAAACTTGTTAAAAAGTTTAGGCTGTGTGAATACATTGCAAATTTGGTGCGTTTTTGTTGCGATTTTCTGCGCGCATTTGTGACAAAACCTGATGCCAGCAAAGTGAAAAAAAAAACCGACGTGTCATGCACACATTGAGTATTTTTGACTTTCAGTTTTGGTGCAGAAAATAATCTGCAGGATGTCAATTCACTGAGCGTTTTTGCTTTACGTTTTTCACCATTGACTTCACTCAAATCAACCAAAAACACAGGGCAAAAAAGCACCAACAACACCAAAGAGATGCAGAAATAGTATTGAAATTTTACTCCATGTATGCACATCCCATTATCATGGCACTGTGGGTTATAGAAACTGTAGCAGTAGAGAATCTAACTGATGGAGAAAAGTTGAACCACTTGGACCGGTGTCGTTTTTTTAACCAATGTATCTATGAGAAGTTAACCCTGGCATAAGTGTTATTTCAGATAGTTGTATGGTCCCTTTAAATAGCTTCACAAGGTATCTTTAGTGCACCTAAAATGTAGGACATTCCCCTCCTTTGCTGGTGAAAACTTGCTTCAGACTCTAGACGAGGCGTCTGGTAGTAATTAGTCTAATTGTCTGGCATAATTGATACCCAAGTCACTAACTGTCTTGAAATACGTGAAAAAAAAAGAACATAAAAGGCAGAAAAGCCACAGATGTAACAGGAATCCGGCATCATCGAGAGGGGCACCCTCTCCATCTCCTGCCATCAAATCCTCTTAGGCTGTTCTATTAGCACACTCGTTGACTCCGCATTACCCGTAAAGTCACCAAAAACGAAGAGGTCTTTATGGGGTCTGAAGATAAAAATGTAGATTTTCATTTTTAGAATCTTTTAACTGCATCAACAATACCATAATAATTCCAATAAAAATTGTGTAAAACTATAAATTAAAATCTAAAAAAATCACCCAAAAATTTATTTGTCACGGTCCCCATAATTTTATGGTTCTTTGAACTTTTATGGGAAATTCCGAGGCTCAGATGTAAAAGCAGATGTCAACTAGGGGTTCAAGTGTGATACTATGTGCACGTATCTCTATCATCTACCTGCTACCTAAAATACACCTAAAAGATTTGGGAGCAGAGCATTTTTGATGTTGTCATGACTCTGTTGTCTGGATGTCCAGGGACCAGGGGCTTCTTCCCTCTCAGTAACGCTAGGGGCGCCCTAACTCATCCTACTTCCCGGATTACTTCTGATGGTGAAGACGCCAGGGCCACGTATCTTGCCTTAGCTTCTAAATCCGCACTCAGTCTGTACCCTTCCCCCACCCAGTGAAGAGGGGAGTAGTAGTGTACCGTAATACACCAACCAGACTAACAAGGTAATACAAACAGGGTAACAAAAGATACTAAATATAGAAATATACTCACACATATGACAGACGAATGCACCGGGGAGTGGTGGATGGGGTAAAACCGAAGTAGGAGAAGAAAGGAAATTATCACACACTCAAAACCTACCAACAGTCACAGATAAATCTACCAACAGCCTTTTCAAATAACCACCACCAACAACCTCCAGCCATGCAGCATAAGCTAGCTCTGACAATGAGTGCTAGTCAGGACCCAGATTATATAGGGGATAGGAGTGGCTAACAGTGCACAGCTGACAGCCATAACATTCCAGGAGCTCTCAACTGAGCAGATTAACCCCTGCACTGAACAAATAAATTTACACCGTTTAATATGAAGGTGAAGTGCTTCTAATCAGTGCATTAGGAGAAATCAGACACTGCAGTCTTCTGGCTCCTCTCTGTTGCGGTAAACCCGTGACACCAGCTTTATCTAAAGTTTATGAGGCTAAAGGAAGATTCGACTAACTATGTCCCAGTCTTTCAGTCCATTTTGGCCACTTACTTTAGCATACTCCTCCAAACATCGCTTCCCTCATCTCTGTCTCTGTTCTACATTCTGACAATGGGCTGTTGTGAATACTCTGGAGTCGACTTCTGAGCTGGGGCTCCCTCCGGTGGTTGCTGAGGGTAATGAACTGATTGCTGAATGGCCTTCAGCTGGCTCTGAATGGTCTGATATAAGTGACCTGAACTCCCTTCAGCCTTGCCGGTAATCAATGTTCTTCCTGGTCTTGCTTGGAGCTCAGCTTGCATTCCTGCTCTCATTCAGATAAGTGATTTGCTTTTTTTTTCCTTCTGGTTGGATTTTCCTTGCTTGTTTGCTGCTTAGCAGTAGACTTCAGCTTGGTCCCCTTTTGGGGCCTGGCGCTGCAATTGTGCTCTGTTTGTGTTTGCACTTTTGCTCTGTTCCTATGTCACTTTTTATTTGCTGAATTGCTGTGTGTTACACCAGAGATCTGATTTAGGTGGTAGAGATCGTGTGATCTCAGGTTTTTTGTTAATCGGAAGTGTTGGTATTTTTGTCAGGTTTTTTTTTGGGTTGCAGTCAGAATTCTTTCCTATACTTTTCTATCTAGACAGATTGGGCCCCAGCGTTTGCTCATTCTATTTTCTGTCTGTGTTCTTATTTTCTTCTGGTCTAACCGCCATTACATGTTTGGGGGCTGCTATTTCTTTGGGGATTCTGCTACGGGGCAGATAGCATTCATCTTTCTGTCTTTAGGTGTAGCTATCTCTCCGGCTGTGACGAGGCATCTAGGATCACCGTAGGTACGCTCCACGGCTACTTCTAGTGTTGCGGTTAGTTCAGGGTCCTGCAATCCAATAGTTTCCAGCCTCTCTGGTGTATTGCTTCTTTGGCTATTTTTTGCAATTTCTCCTCAGCTACCGAAACATAACAATGGGCTATGGTTTATTTACTCTATAATCTGAACTATATGATTCCATCTTTAAGATTTTTCTCATGCTGCATAAGTTCACTGGAATGCGCTACCCTGGAAAATTAGATCAATTCCCTATACACGATGGTGGCCATCTTAAAATCAGAAGGAGCAGAACATTGATCTAGGCAGAGAAGGAACCAGGAGGCAAACAGAGGGGATTAGGCATGGTGAATATTCATGAGAAATGTGTAAGTAGCTTTTCATTCCCGTGTGGAGGGTCACTGTAAAGGATACCTGTCACCTGATTCATGAGGCCCAAACTGTTAGACTCTCTGGGAGAAGTAAATCTTTAAAGCCGAAGATCCAGGTGGACACACCAGTCACAGTGCAGCAGGCAGGTGATGCAAATGGGAGACAGGTACTGGAAACCGCAAACAGAAAGCAGAGGTCCTGGAAGCCACAAGTGGACAAGAGACGTTCTGGAAGCCGAGGGTGGACAGGTAGCAGAGGTCCTGCAAGGAGACATGAGACATTCTGGAAGCTGTAGGCGGATACATAACCAAGGTACTGAAAGCTGCAGGCAGCCAGGAGACGCCCTGGAGACCACAGACAGGGAGCTGTGCACAGAGAAACTAAAATTTGTAATACCAAGACACAGGTATGTGTCTTGGTAGGCCTTAGATAGGTCTCGGTAGTTAAACACATGGGAGCATGCCAGGCTATTTGCAAAGCCTTGATGTGGACCATAAGAACGTTTAGCAGACCGGGGCAAAGGGAGAAGTGCCCAGACAGAAGACAGGTGTGTAACACAAACCATGGGCAATATAAATCATAGCCTGGCTGCACAATTGTAGCCAGGTATATTTTTCTCTGAAATGCCGGATACTTTAAAAATTCGTCCGGGGACCATAGCTGGAGACAAGATTAGTCCAGCGCCACCCCTGCCTGGCTTGTCCCAGCACTATTAGAGTTTGATTGACAGGTATCTCCCATAGCAAGAAATGTCTCAATCACCACTAGCAGCACTGGGAAGAGGTGGCTAGGAGTGGCTCAGACTAGTCTGGTCTCTGGCTATGGTCCCCGGCAAAATCTTTAAAGTATATTCTCTCTGAAATATTTTACACGCATCAAGTTTGTTTGTTTTTTTATACTGGATCTGCTACAATCGGATATGTGAATAGAGTCTAAGAATCTGGGACGTAACGATCACAGTTACAGAGGGTGCGACTGCAAATGGGCCTGTGGTGTCAGGTGGCCTATTCTGCAAAATCTATATATCAGTGGCCTATCAGAGGCCAGCGATGATATCGGCATGTCCATCGTGGGCTATGTTCTGGCTATGGAGGAGGAAGAGGGAAGTGCTCGTCACAGGAGAGGGGTAAGATAAAGATACATATTTTTTGTTTAAATGTTGTTGAGAAAAGTGCCAGGAGCAGGAACGATATTACAGGATGGGGGCCATTTTTACAGTATGGGGGCAAGGATGGGCGCATTATTACAGGATGAGTTCTAGGATGGGGAACATTATTACTGGGAGCGGCCCAGGACAGGGATAATATTACAGGACAGGGGTCCAGTATTACAAGTTGGGGTCCATTATTAAAGAATGGGGCCAGGATGGGGGCATTATTACAGTATGGGGCAAGGATGGGGGCAATATTACAGGATGGGTGACAATATTACAGGACGGGGAACATGATTACAGGAAGGGACCTACGATGGGGAAAATTATTACAGGAAGGGCCCTAGGATGGGGAACATTATTAGTAAGGGGCCCAGGATGGGGGATAATATTACAGGATGGGGTTCATTATTAAAGAATGGGGCCAAGATGGGGGCCATTACTACAGGATGGAGGCATTATTAGAGAATGGGTGACAATGATACAGGACGGGGAACATTATTACATGAAGGGGCCTAAGATGGGGAACATTATTACTGGAAGGAGCCCAGGATGGGGGATAACATTACATAATGGCGGTCTATTATTACAGGATGAAGTCCATTATTAAAGGATGGGGTCCATTTTTACAGCATGGACACCATAAGTAAAGGATAGAACCAGGACGGGGAACATTATTACAGGAAGGGGCCTAGGATGGGGAACATTATTACTGGAAGGAGCCCAGGATGGGGGATAACATTATAGAACGGCGGTCTATTATTACAGGATGAGGTCCATTATTAAAGGATGGGGTCCATTTTTACAGCATGGACACCATAAGTAAAGGTTAGGACCAGGAAGGGAGGCATTATTATAGGATGAAGGACAATATTACATGACAGAGGACATTTTTACAAGTTGAGGAATACTATTAAAGGATGGGGGGCATTATTACAGCATGGGTGACATTATTAAAAGATAGGGGATATTATTACACGATGGAGAACATTATTACAGGATGGGGGGACATTATTTAATGGGCCCATGGATCTGACCACATAGATCTGGTCAACGTGCTGGTGAGGGCCCAGAGGACTATAGCTACGCCAATACTAAGCACATACATACGGTAATTACAAGCTGATAAGATGGGTCTTATGCGTATATTAAACTATATAAATATGATGTTTTTTACTTATTACATTTACATTAAAACAAAAAATCATTGTAGTTTCTGTTTTGATCCCTGCTAAGTCGTTCTTTTCATGCGTTCCTCTTGTCACGTAGCAGAGCCAACACCTCCGGCTCCTGTGATACATCAGATATTCTGGCTGCAGCTGGCCTCTTTTTTCCTCCGTTTCGCTCATGGCTCTGGACACATTCCCAGCACAGTCTGTGTCTTTGGTGATCGTGTTGCTGCACTAGCTTCTAAAAATCTCTTTTGTAACACCTCAATCTAGTTTGTATTCTGGCCCCTTGGCGAAACTGAGTCCAGACCTCACATAAAAAGGCAAAAAAGTTATTATAAAGTTCCATCTTTGGGGAACAAATGTTCATCTGTACAACTGTGACATATTGCCTCTTTATTTTCACACCTGAACCAGGACAAGAAGCTCTGATTTATGAAAAAAATGTCTACAAAACGCTCCTGGGAAAAACACAGAAACTAAAGTCAAAAAGTTCTGTAACCCTTAAAGGTCTTTAGTTTCATTTGTTCGCATGTATCAGTATAAGAAACATTAAATGGAGATTGTTTCACCTTGATATTTTTACTTTTTCGGGGTAGTCCAAGGTCACAGTGGCTAACCGGTGGGTCTAGGTCCAGAACGAGGATGTAACTACTCCAGTAGTGTGGGCTTTATCATTATTAATTTCCGATTTATCGAGGAGGCGAACTCATCAGAATCATGTACTTTGGTGAGGGCCTTTTTACTAATAATGTATTAGTGCTTCAGTGGTCTCTAACTTGTGACTCTTCAGTTGTTGCTGAGTTATTTTAAAGGGAATCTGTCAGCAGGTTTGTATCATGTAATCGGAGAGTAGCATGATGTAGGGGAGGAGACCCTGATTCCAGCCATTTGTCACTTACTAGACTGGGGTCTATTGTTTCAATAAAATCAGTGTTTTATCAGCAGGAGATTACCACTACAGAACTAGGTGTCTCGTGCCTCCTGGTCCAATCCCGCCCGCACCACTGATTGGCAGCTTTCTCTCAATATACAATGTGCCCAGAAAGCTGTCAACCAGTGGTGTGGGCGGAGCTCAACATTCTGAGCTCAACATTCCGAGGGCTCAACATTCTGAGAGCTCAACATTCCGAGGGCTCAACATTCCATGGGCTCAACATTCCAAGGGCTCAACATTCTGAAGGCTCAACATTCTGAGGGCTCAACATTCTGAGGGCTCAACATTCCATGGGCTCAACATTCCAAGGGCTCAACATTCTGAAGGCTCAACATTCCAAGGGCTCAACATTCTGAGGGTTCAACATTCCGAACTTAACATTCCGAGCTCAACATTCCGAGGCCTCAACATTCCAAGCTCAACATTCTGAGGGCTCAATATTCCGAGGTCAGCTAGATATGCAGATAAGAAAACTGTGATTGGCTCACTATTGCTGCACCCAGTAAACTAAGTGATACATCCCTGGAATGAGTCTAGTCTCCTACATCACGCTGGTTAACTTACATAGGAAAAACCTGCTGACAGATTCCCTTTAAGTTTACGACAGATGGAAGGCAGCAAGTTGGATGCTACCGGCTTACTTTTACTTCATTACTTTCTTCACGCTCATAAGCATTTCATACGTTATTATTTATTTTATTCTTTTTACAAATACATCAAGTTTATGCAAAGACTCAATATTTACAGTGTTGACCCTTCGTTTTTGAGACTTCTGTAATCCGCCCTGTCAGTTGGATCTCAGCTTCTTGGCCAAATCCTGATGTGAAGCATTCAAAGAGTCTTTGGTACCTGTCTGTCTGACCTTAGTATTAGTCAGGTTGTTGGTACATCGTCCTCTGATTGCTTCCAGCTTTCACCACTCTTGCTTGACCTTATTTTCACAGTCGTTCTCCTCACAAAGAAAATCAACATTTGTGTCAGTCTCAAAACTTTTGGTTATAGCTACAGATGCTGGAGAAATCTTTCTAAACATATCCATCAATGATACCAACAACACAGATTGTTGCATAAAAAGTGTTAACTTCTCTCGTGAATGATCAGTAAAGTGTCTGTGAGGCATATTCAGAACAGTAAAGTGTCCGTTTTTGGGTCTCATCCTCTCTGGTTTTCTTTAATTGCACCCAGATAATAACTTAAACTGGCGCAAGCAGCTTGATCAATACATCAACGGCACATCGCTTCTGCACATTCGCTGGTCTCTTACAGCAAGATCTGAACCAGATGCACCGATCCGACTGCTTCCACCAGACCCCCATTCACATTAGCAAGCTGTCTGATGAATAATCTCTCCTGACTTCCCCATACACAAGAACACTTGTTTTGGGTGAATGCTCCTGTGAGCTCTATAAGAGAGCCGAAGCCAGACTCATTTGGCAGCTACTTTTCCCCTGAAGAACAAAAGTCAGTCAATCGCTTGACATAATCTGTTGAAGGAGAGTTGGGAGGCCTTCATACACATTACACTGTTGGCTAATCCCACAAAAATCGGTGAGTTCAGCCGACTTAAGTCAAACATGTTGTGACGACACAGAGTTTATTTTTAATTATGCCAGATGTATTGTTCAGTAGGTCATTGGACATGAGCCTGTACGTTGATTTGTGAAATGCCTGCTGCTTACTAGTCTATAGACCTTGGAGGACAAATATGCAGGTTAATTGAATAATCGATGTTTGTTAATTTGTTGAATGCCTGCTGATTACATATTGTATCAGCCCCTGCAGTTTGCTAGAGGACAAATATGCAAGTTAATTGAACAATAGTAGAAAAAGGAAGTACCTCCCCCCAATCCTGTGGAAGCATGCCCTGAATAAGAGGTGTGAAATAAAAAAGGGAGCTGCCTCTGCTTCCAGAAACTCTACAGGGCAGCAGCCAAGGAACCATGGCACCAACTGGTGGAATACAGATCTGCTCCACTGCCCATCACTGAACCCATGAAGACGTTTGGAGAACACAGGTTAGGGCAATCAGATCACCTGGTTACATACCTCACTGTACTCGGTCAGCTCCCTAAGCTCACTGCTACCTCCTCTTTGTGGGTGCCCACCAAAAGCAGGGTGCAACTGGTTGGGGTAGTTAGCTCTGGATGCCCCGAAGTTGCAAATGTTCCAAACCATGGCGAGCAAGCGGAAGGGTGAGAATCTGTCATTTGCACCATCTTGTGTTTTTGCTGGGACTGTACTATATGTTGTTGACTGTTGGTGATCCAATAAAGTATTACTGCAGTGTGTTACCCTCACCCAGTGTTGTCTGGGTAGTATTCTGCCCACAGGGGAGGAGTACGGGCGATCAGTGGGATGAGCTCTGGCTAATGTGGTCTTTCTAAAGACATCCAGGCCAGAGGATTCACTGACCCTCGTGTCTCCAAACATTTAAGGCCTTTATATATCTTCTCATCAAATTCCAAAGGATTCTAGAGAAACAGTCTTATATTACAAACTTTTCAAAAATTGTTCATAAACTCCCTGAAACCTATGACTTCTAAAGAGGTTGATAGTGAATAATTTGCTGCAACCAAAAACATGTAATAAATGTACAGATATCTTGGCACGGTCTTGATTTTTTTGTATGGATTTGAAAGGGCATCACCATTTTTGTTCTCACTTTTCACCAGTCTCGAACTGTGTGGGTTTAGGAAGGAAGGAAATTGGTTCCAAGTGGAAGGTTACACATATGGGAGATATGTGGAACTCCAAAATGTTTCTGAGCTCAAAAACATTCTCATCTGAATTTACAGAAATTTTATTAGCTTTATAATAGGATTTACACATGAAAGGAGCATTGTAAGCAAACCAAGACACAGTATTCAGAAGGAGAATCTTTACAAACACCTGAGCTAAAACGGTGGAGGAACATATGAGGAACCACAGGCTCCCAAGCAATAGTAAGATCTGTATTTTCATTGGAAAAATGTAATGACTGCATTGCTACTACACCCTTAGCTAGACGTCAGAGGAGATTGGAAAAAGCGGCACTTCGCATACGCACTGTGAGATATAGAGTCCTTCGCTTCATCAGTACCGTGTGCATGCGCCTAAGAGTCTCAGTCTCATTTTGGATAGAAACGAGCAACATTTGCACTACCCCGTTCCAAAATTCACTTCAATACCAGAGCGGGCGGTGGAAACATCCTCATCCAACATGCAAATCTTGACATCCTGGGCATCTCTTGAAATTACTAAGCCCATGCAGCTTCATGTCGTAAGACATAGTGACTAGAACTCATGCAATGGTGGGTCTAATAATTTCATGATGCCGGTATTCGAATCCCAGTCGAGTAAGTTCTCACTCCTTTAGTCCATGGAGTGCTGAAGGGGACACTGGACCAGGGTACGGAGAATCTTTTGGCTCATCTCTAATCTCATGGACATGTTTAAAACACTAAATCCCAACATAATGAAATGCAAATAGTTAAATGTCCCAAAAGCTGTAAAGAGATGGTTCTCAAGGTTTGGGACTTGGACGATGATTGACCAGTTAGACTTGCGAC
>VIAB01002580.1:56833-73095 GCA_009801035.1 Oophaga pumilio | reverse complement strand
ACTATATTGAGGTAGGTCTATGGGGATTGTATTATACTGTATGTAGGCCCTTTTAACAAAGTAGTAGTCCATTTTGCCTGTATAAAACCCCTTTAAAGGGTAAACAATTATTACTTTATGATCATTATTAAAACATAATGAAGCCTATACGTACCTCTCTGATACCCCTAGCTTCAATTCTGATGCTTGTCTGTCCCCACCTTTTCTTTACTTTCCACTCAGTGATTATGTTGCAATATAGGGTATATGACCGCTGCAGCCAATCATTGTTCAGAATTGGATCAGGCACTGTCGAAACTGGTACAGCAGGGGTTCGGTGAGTTGAACCTTGCTTATCTCAATTTTTAACTAATGCTGAGTCTTTTACATAAAAAAATGTATTTACTTGCCGAACAACCTCTTTAAAGAGGACTTGTCACTAGGTCAAGTGTCCAATTTTTGCTCTTATTTTGTTGCAGCTTGTCTCCTGAGTAATCCAGATTTCGTTTTTTTAAAACCAGCCATACAGTTCTACAAATATAAGCCTTTTTATTTAGTAATTTTTTTTACGGTCTTTACCAATGGGGTGTGGCTCACAGGGTAATTAGCACAAAGACACGCCCCAGAGGATCCTGTGTGGAACACCCTCTTGTAAAGACCATAAAAATTTGCACTAAAAAAAAGGCCTCTATCTCGGGACTCATATGGCGGATTTAAAAAAATAAAAAAACAGAATACTCAAGAGGGCAACAGAAATTAAATATGAGCCAAAACTGGACACTTTGGACTTTGGTGATAGGTCCTGTTTAAGGAGGAGTTAAAAAAAAAGAAAATGACATTCTGTTGACTCAACAAAATATAGTAAAAAATCTTTACATCTATTTATGAAATCCTTCAAGTGGACAAAAATACAACCATGAAAAAAAATGTTAAAAAATGTTCATCTTGGCTCTGTGACCAGATATCCTTCAGGTCATTGACTTGTTAGCATAGGAGAATTATAATTTTAACAGTGTCCATATGAACGCTTATCGACGCCCGTCATTTAAGCCCATTTTTTTCATTGGTAAAATTCACAAAAGATAAGTTAACGAAAACCATATGTCCCCAGTTCAGATGCTTGGAAGACAACTAGATGTGTGTGTGGATCTGTGAACGAACAACTCGATCTCTTGTCATCTCTTGTCCGCCATCACACAGGAAAAAAAAATAATTTATATTTATTAATTTTTAAGTTATTTAATGTGAGTATAATCTGCTATAGCGCCATGAATAATGGCCGTTCCATCTGCCCCTATATAACATACAGGGACAGGGGCTGGCAAAATGTAAATGGACTATGACGGGTAAGAATAACTTCTCAAATCGACTTTAGCAGAGGTGGAGGCTACAAATGGATGGTCGGAGACTGATTCACTTCTCGGTGAGGATCAAGAATCAAATGAGATTACCTGTATACGATAATCTTCTTAAAAAGTGTATGATAAGCCCCTTTTCATGCCTGTCAATTGTCCCAACTTTGCCCAGAGTGTCTTGAATTTCCAGAAAATCTGGGGCATCCAAAAGGATTTACACAAACCCCACCCAAAAGTGGGCGTTTGGGGTATTATCAGGAGTTCGGATATTTACTGGTCGAGACTAAAAAGGGCTGTCCACTACTCGGACAACCCCTTTAAAGTTACTATATTCTACCACGTAAAATAAAAACAGCCTGTACTTATTTCCTATTCCGGCGCTGGGTCTCCCGGGTCTCTTGTCACATTAGCCAGTTGGCGAAGTGGAGGAAGTCGGAGAGCAGCAGCAGTTCTGACTTCTTCTCTTCTGTTTTACAAAGCAGACACCTTTTGATAACTGCTGGGAGCGGCTGTAGCTCTGATTTTCAACAGTTTAACCCCCTTAAATGCTATGCTGAACAAAGATCATTGCATCTAAGGGGTTGGATGGGCGGAAATTCTCAGTCACTCCTATGGGCCACTGTGACGTGATTTTGGTAATCCAAAGGGTTGTTTAACAGTGGCCGGGGGTGGTGAGCAACAATTTGGGCCTTTGCTCTGATTTCTATAAACAATTTATTACAGTATGGGGGAAGGGATTTGACAGCTGTTTAAGACAATTTTTGGCTTAGAATTTTTGTTAGTTGTCACTATTTTTTTTTTTTGGACATTTTGGAGCATTTTTAACAATCAACATACCCCGTAGATCTGTTCTTAGAGAGTTAGAAGAGTTAAGAAGTATGAAATTAGGTGAACGTGACTCATTGTTCTTGAAAAGTCTGTTTATTATGACATGACTGCAGAGAAAAGCGGCCGAGCACTTGTTTAGCTGACTGTAACATGAAGATTCATTTCAACCTCAAATGCTTTTTTTCCATTTGGCCCCGGGACATACACAGCCACCGCTTCATATAATGTTAAATACATTCGTTCTGGCGACTCTTTCGTGGCAGCTCACACACGCACATTTTTCCTCCATGTGTTGCTGCTTAAAGGAGAAATGTTCCCAGTTTCTTAGGTTTGTTTTTACTGTTTCTGTATAAAGTAATTCACTCTTATTGCATTTCTTTTCTAAATGTGTGCATCTAGGGAGTGGCAATTAGGGTTTACTAGTAGTGATGAGCGATCGTGCTTGAGTAACCTGTTATCCGAGCATGCTCGGGTGCTAACCGAGTGACTTCGGCGTGCTCGAAAAATATGTTCGAGTCCCCGCGGCTGAATGTCTCGCGGCTGTTCGACAGGCGCAACACATGCAGGGACATTCATCCACGGGGACTCGAACATATTCGAGCACGTCAAAGTCACTTGGTTAGCACCCGAGCATGCTCGGATAACGTCTTATCCGAGCACGTTCGCTCACCACTATTTACTAGGTGAGTATTATTTGGCTGTATATGGTGGTATTTTGGAGGAGACATAACAGAATTATGGGAGTATTATTTGTACCCTCTATGATGTGTTTAAGGAAGCTGTATCTAGCAGTCATAATATGACAATATTATGCTGGCTCTTTAAGAATCATTATTTGGATACTACATACTATTTGCGCACTATATGGCGGATAATTTTTGGACTATCTATGATAGTACTATCCTGTCACTATATAGCACTACTATACAGAATCTTTAAGGGAGTGTTATTTAAATGCTATGTATTATTTTTGTACAATATGGTGCTATACTTTATTAGCACTAAATGGCAGTGTTATATGGACTTAAAATTACAAGTCAAACTGTTAAAATTTGTCAATAGCTTGTTAACGTCTTTGTCATCCCAACTCAAGGCATCAACTACTTTCAGTCGCCTTCTAAAAACTCAGATTTTTTGCTTTTCAGTTAGTTTTCAGATTAATTTGAATGCCAAATGTCTAAAAAAAATAATATACTGTGCTGCCACCACCATAAACTGTGAAAATTATAAACTGTCAATGTAAATACCACAATATAATGCTCAAATAATTCCACCAAATACATCATCATGCAGAAATGCTGTGACCAAATAATACCACCATATGATGCTCAAATCAAATACTAACACACGTTGCTCATTTAATACATCCATAAACTGCTCAGAAAATAGAGACATACAGTGACCTAATAATATCAAGATATAGTGCTCAAATAATACCACCACACACTGTTCAATTAATGCAAAAATAAATGAACAAATAAAACCAACATATAGTGCTCAAATGAAATACTAAAATTTAGTGCTCCTTTAATCCTACCACACACTGATCATATAAGACAAAAATACAGTGACCAAATAATACCAGAATATAGAGCTCATAAAATATAAAACATACAGTCTTCAAATAACACCGACATCCAGTTCTTACATAATACCAACATACAGTGTTGAAATAATACCAACATATAGTTCTTAAACATTACCAAAATACAAAATTAAAGTAATGCCAGCATATAGTAATCAAATAATACCAATATATACATCAGAATACAAAATGCATTGACCAAATAATACCAACATGCAGTACTTATATAATATCAACATACAGTAGTGAAATAATACCAACATATACTGCTAAAAACACTAATATACAGTGCACATGATATCAACATACAGTGTTAAAATAACACCAACCTGTAGTAGTCAAATATTACCAAAGTCCGATCTTGCAATAATACCAACACATAGTGCCCCAAATAACACCAATATATATATATATATTTTATATATAATATAAAATACAAAAATGCAGTGACTAAATAATACCACCAATATAGTGCTCAAATCTTATACCGTGACACAGAGACAAAGATGGACAGTGTCTATATAATGCTTTACAATTACTATTTAGGTGCACGGTGTCAGCACGCCCGAGGTCCTGGGTCATCCGAGGTGCCTCCTTTAGCAGGAGCAGCAGATGTGCTATTACGATACAATACCGTATATTGGATTTACTCTTATTCCGGGTTTAGCGTCTCTTTAAATCTCAACACAGGCTGAAAATGCTTATCCTGCAAACATCCCACAAACAGCTGTTTTTAACCTTACTGGGTCTCATCACTCCCGGGTCTGCTAGCTCGGCAATGTCAACCGCACTCCGATTTAACTGTAACTTTTTATGCTTACGCTCTGCTGTACTTTTTTTGTTCTTCCAAAAAGCTGAGTTTCAGGAGGTGATGGACGAACGCATATGCTATTCCAGCGTCTCGTCTCCTTCACGGCAGCATATGTACAGCACGTATGGTTACTGGCCACATCTGCGAGGCGGCAGAAAACAAACTACTATATGAAAACTCAACAAAAAGAAAACCCGCTTCCTATTAATCTAAATGCAATTCAGACTGTTGTACTTAAAGTCCGGGGACATATTTTACAGTTGCCACCAAGCCTTGACGGGGGCAAATGTCCTCTATTACATCAGAAGACACAATACGCTGAAGTTTAGGCTTTTTTACAGATTTTGTATAGGGTCACGGAAGCTTTTAGATATGACCCTGGTTCTTATAATGGTTCCAAGCCCTGAGGAGGGCAAAATGCCCCTCAGCCATATAAGAAGACACTTTGTTAGATGGCCCTTTTACAGATTTCACATTCGGCCCAGAAGCCGCTAGTTATGCCGCTGATGTTTATGGTGGTCCTGAGCCCCTTGGAAGGTCAAATACCCCTCTGCCATATAAGAAGACACTTTTGTGTGTGGCCCTTTTTACAAACTTTGCACTGGTGCCCTGAAGCTTTTAGTTGCGCACCTGGTGTTTATGGTGGTCCCGAGCCCCGAGGAAGTCAAAATGGCTTTTTGCCACATATGAAGACACTTTTGCAGGTGGCCCTTTTACAAATTTCACATTTGGCCCAAAAGCTTCTAGTTATACGCCTGATGTCTATTGTGATCCTGAGCCCTTATTATGGCCAAATGCCCCTCTGCTGCATAAGAAGATGCTATACGTCGTGGGGGAAGGATTTTTCTTTGGGGCCAAGAAACTTTTAGGTACACCCCTAGTTCTTACAACGTTCCCAAGCCCTGAGGAGGGCCAAGTGCATTTCTACTACATAAGAAGACACTATACGTCGTAGATCTCTGGTTCTTACGATGGTGCCAATCCTTGAGATGGGTCAAATTCTAGGGCACTTCTAGTACACAAAACACTCTGTATCTACCACATGGTAGGTGGCGGCACTTTTATACATTTTGCATTAGGACCCCAAAGCTTCTAGTTATGCCCCTGCTGTTTACGGTGGTCCCAAGTCCTGAGAAAGACCAAATGCCCTTCTGCCACAGAAGAAAACACTTTTACATGCGACCCTTTTACAGATTTCACACTTGGGCCCGAAGTTTCTAATTTTGCCCCTGATGTTTATGGTGATCCCGAGTCCCGAGGAAGGCGACATGCCCATCTGCCACATAAGACCCTGGCCCATCTACAAATTTTGCATTGGAACCAAGAAGTTTCTAATTATGCTGTTATGGTGGTCCCGAGCCCTGAGTAGGGCCAAATGCCCTTCTGCTACAAAAGAAAACACTATACGTCATAGGTGAAGGAATTTCTGAGGGCCAAGAAGCTTTTATTTACACCCCTAGTTCTACAATGGTCCCGAGCTCTGAGGAGAGCCAAATTTATTTCTACTACACAGGAAGACACTATACATCGTAGGTAAGGGATTTTTCATTGGGACTTAGAAGCTTTTAGTTACACCTCTGGTTCTTTCGATAGTCCCAAGCCTCGAGAAGGATCAAATGCCCCACTACTACACAAAAACAGTCTGTATCTACCACATGCTAGGCGACAGGCCATTGACAGACTTTGCATTAGGACCCATAAGCTTCGATTTATGCCTCTGGACCCCGAAAATATTTCCCATATGTCTGTACATTTCCTTTATGAAAAACATCTAGAATAAAAAAATCAATATAAAGAAAACCTTGGCACAATCCTAGATGCTTTGATGCCAAATGAAAGCAATAACATGCAACCCATGGCATAGCGATATGCCTGGATGTGTTCTTTAAGGGATATTAAAACATGATGTGTATGATGTATATTTTTTTTCTTTTTAATTTAAAGAATATGTACCACTATGATAATAATAATAAAAAAGGCAAGTCTGTGAGGTTATCTTCTGAAAAAACTGGATGACAACCAATATGGCTGCCATTAAAAACTTACGCTTAGTTTTTCTGGACAGTTCTGTCTAGTTATGAAAGAAGCATCAAGACTAGAAATGTTTTCTAGGGCAACGGACCCCAGTAACAAACTTAGGGCCTACTCATATTATGTTTGAGCGAAGTGTTTGTGACGCCTTCTAAGGTTTTGTTTGAACTCCTCCAAAAATACGGGATTTGGACCTGCCTCCAATGGAGCCATCCATTAGAAACGGTGGAACAGAGACAAGACAGAGAAAAGTGACTCCATCTGCCTCACTATTGCGAATGGCTCAATCAGGGGCACATTTGAATGTATGGCCCATATGTGATGTGAACAGGCCCTTGCTTGTTCTCACTCCTATATTAGCCATCATAGGTCTAGGCGACACTGCCAGTTGTGATGACTATGTATCCTCTGACGCTGGGCAGCAGAGACTCCACCGAGAGAGCTTGAATGAGAATTGTGGTGCAGTTAGTGATAATCCCCTTGGCTGGCCAATTATGAGGGCAAACGAGAGCACTGGCTTGGCCCATTTGGGTTGGGCTGCTTGGTCCAATTGCCCTATAACACTCTGAGGTCTCCTAGGATTGTATCCAGCTCTTTTCAAGCTCTTTAATGCAAAGACAGCCTTATTAATGTTAAAGTGACTTCAATATATGGGTAAGGGGATGGTAACCATTCTTTACTGTTGTGCTGTCAAACACTATCTGGAATGTTTATTCAGTGTATTATGACTTTCTCTACTATTTATATCACTAAGCTATGAGATGTGACATCATTACACTTTCCAGATTCACCATAAAATGGCTGCTGAATTCCCTGCCTCGGCTTTTATACAGACTATGATAGTCGCTTCTGATTGGCACTCTTATACCATGTGATGTGATGGCTGCAAGGCATTATAGGGATGTCTTGATGTTTTGAGCCTTCTCTGGCTGATGCAATCTTCTGCAATGTGTAAAATGGCTGATGCCACACGCCTCATTTTTGCTACAAATCCTGGCTAAATTCACAATAAATATTGTATAATGCACACAAAAAGACGATTTTTCCACATATCTTCTTTTTTTCCCATGTTGATTTCCATAAAGTGGATAGATTGGATCTAACGCAACATTGTTGGGTGGATGATACACCCGACTGTGGAATTCCCCCCCAAAAAAGTTCTCTTTAACTGTCTATGGATTGGTAAAGCTCATGGGATGGCGGTTTTACATCACTGACAGATGCGTACACGAGCGCTAAATTTAGACCTCTTATCAAATACCAAGAAATACAAAGAACATTAAAAAAAATATTGGAAATAATAGCTCTTTGTTCACAGTCCGTTCCCATTTATAGCAGACAATCTAATTTAACCCCGGACGCGTGCCAAGAAAATCCGGTCAAGACCGAAAAATGACTCTAAAAAATATGTCAGCTATTAACATATGGTGTCTAATAAATGGGATCATATTTCAGGAATATAATAGAACAAAATTTCAGTGTAAGTATAAATACAAAAAATTATCTGACCCTTTAAATGATGGTTCCATTGTTAGTTTTCATTTCGTAGGAATTCTATCTCAGAATGTCCTCTTAATAACCCCCTAAATTCCGCACGCATCAAATTAAAAATGGGAACGGGACCTCACAATGGATGCAGTGTGCCAGAGGTATTTCTAGAATAGAAGGTTATAGAAATTAGAAAAGATTTTGGGAACAATGTTCTAGGGTTTGCGTGCAGTCAAGAAGGATTCTCAATTGACTAGAAAAAAAAATGACATATGATGAACACAGTTTATTTTTTTTTGTTTGCTAATGTTGCTTGGTGAAGTCTCATTATTTTGAAATTTTTATATACGGTAATTTTGGTAAATTAAAATTAGAATTGTTTAAGGAATGCATACAAAAGTTCAGTTATATATATATTTTTAATTCTGAATATATTTATTTTGTTTATTATAAGGGTTGTGGAAATTGGGGAGAAACCAGATACTTGCTGACTCTCCCGGGAATGTCTGTAAGACTGGAAAAAGGACCTTCAGGATTTCTGGAAGAGTCCGCAAATCTCTTGGGCCCAGTGAAACCTGCCTGAAATCTCCCAAAACCAACTCTTCTTCAAGCTTTGATCATTTAGGAGGCAAAGAACAGGATTTGGGAAAACAAGAAACTGGCATGGAGGCTTCGGAAAAAGGAGCTACGGCTGAAATTTGCCGGTGTAGCAGTGAGAGATACTTCACGCCTAGAATCTCTTTCCTAACGTCTGGTAGAGTCTTGGAAAAGGAGAAACCTCCCAAACTCCTGGAAAAGTCAGAAAATCTCCTGAGCCCTATTGAACCTGCTAAAATCTCCCAAAACCAACTATTTTTAAGGTTTTACTCATTCAGGAGGCAAATATCAGGGTTCGAAGAGGCAAGAAACAAGAATGAAGGCAGAGTGGCTTCAGAAAAGGGGCTACAAAATACTTCATGCTTGCCAAATCTCCCCAAACGTCTGGAAAAAGGGGAAACTTCCTGAAAGAGCTAGCAAATCTTGCAGGCCCTGGTGAAACGGCTAGAAAAATCTGAAATATGAGCTATTTGTGAAAGTTTCCTCATTCAGGTGACATGGAACAGGGCTTGTAGAAGCAAAAAACAAGCATAGATAGGAAGTGGCTTCAGAAAAGAGGTTATGTCCAAAATTTGGCACACATTGTATGTTATGGATTGTAGCAATTGAGGTACCTCATACCAAACCAACTTTCTCCAAAGGTCTGAGATGTTCCGTAAAAAGTGAAGATCTCCTGGACTCGTAGAAGAGTCAACAAATCTTTTGGGCCCTGTCAAGCCTGCTTGAAACCTTTTAAAACTTATTATTGAAGGTTTCCTCATTCCGGAAAGCAGGGAATGTGGCTTTATGAAACGAGAAATGGAGACGGAGTGGATTCAGAATAGTGGATTCAGCTGATGCTTGCTGCTGGTGTACCTTGTATGGGTTGTAGAAATTTAGGAGATTTCACATACTTGCTAACTCTCTAGGAACATCCGATGGTTTTTAGAAAAGTGGGAGATCTACCGGACGCCTGAAAAAATCAGCAAATCTCACAGGCCCTGTTAAACCTGGCTAAAAGCTCCCAAAACTACAGTAAGTATTTTTGAAGCTCTCCTCATTCCGGCAAGCAGTGAATGCGACTTTATAAAACGAGAAATGGAGATGGAGTAGCTTCAGAATAGGTGTTACGGTTGATACTTGCCGGTTGTGTACGTTGTATGGGTTATAGAAATTTAGGAGATTCCACATACTCCAACTCTCCAGGAACATCTGAGGGATTCTAGAAAAGTGGGAGATCTCCTGGACTCCTAAAAGAGTCAGAAAGTCTCCCAGGCCCTGTTGAACCTGCCTAGAAGCTCTCAAAACCAAGTATTCTTGAAGATCTCCTCATTCCGGGAGGCAGGGAATTCCGCTTTATAAAATGAGAAATGGAGATGAAGTGGCTTCAGAATAGGTGCTACTGCTGAAACTTGTCAGTTGCGTATGTTGTATAGGTTGGAACAATTTAGGAGATTCCACATACTTGTCAACTCTCCAGGAACATCCGAGGAGCTATAGAAAAATGGGAGATCTTCTGGACTCCTGAAAAAATTAGTAAATCTCAGAGACCCTGTTGAACCTGCCTAAAAGCTCCAAAAATCAGCTATTCTGGAAGGTTTTCTCATTCACTGAGGCAGGAAAAGGGACTTACAAAACTATTTAAACCATACGTTAAATGCGAAAAAGAAGAAAAAAGTCAAAATGCCATATTTGTGTTTTTTCGGTCATTTCGATTCCCACCAAAAAAAATGCAATTCAAACTGATTAGTGTGTTGCATGAACCGATAAAAACATAAGCTTGGCATGTTAAAAAAAGCAAACAAACAACAAGCCATCACACGCTCTATCAACAGAAAAATCTAAAAGTTACAGGTCAATGAAAATAATGAGACAAAATTTTACAAATTTTGTAATTTATTTTTTACTAAAATATAAAAAAAGCCCATACAGGTTTGGTATTATAGTAATCATCCTGACCGGAAGAGTCGTGTTAAAAAAAGCTAGGGCTCTTAGAAGAATGGGAGAACAAAATGAAAGCGCAAAAAGGAACAAACGTTCTCTCCCGAAAAGGTTAAAATAGGAATTCCTGGTAGAATGTTTAAATGTTTAAGTTTTCTAAACTAGACAACCCTTTTATCTACTCAACGATCACACTACATTCCCCATTTTCTAATCGTTGACATGACTGAGACTCTGAGGAAGGTTTTTTTTTTTTGCTGAGCTGGACATATCCTGATCTTCTATCGCACAGCAGATGTTACTGATGTTATGTAATACTGATTACAGCTTCTATACCGACGTGACAGGCTGAAAGTATATGTGAAGATTTCCACCAGATGACAGAAAAGAGAAATGGTAGACCTAAACTGCGACTAGGGCCACCCACCACCTTGATCACTTGCAACATGAGATTAGAGAAACTTGACCATTGTGGTCTTCATTTTCTCGAGTGAATCTTTTTTTTTAAATTTCCGGTGACCTGCATTAAAATTTCCACCACCTGCTTTTAGTGTCCTTTTCCATCATCCAAAGCATGTCTGATTTAAAGAGGACCTGTCATTTGTCATAAGTGTATATGGTATTTTTTTAACCTGATGTTAATGCCTCCGTTCTCCCGAATCTGGTGATGTTTTTCTTTTGTTCCTGTGCCTTTCCGTTCCTGAGATATGACCATATCTTTCCTATCTAAAAATCTAGTCTTGTTAGCCAAGGGGGCATGGTTTTTAAAGGTGACTCCCACTGAGCAGCGTTAAAGACTACGCCCACTTGCCT
This sequence comes from Oophaga pumilio, assembly GCA_009801035.1. Taxonomy (NCBI): domain Eukaryota; kingdom Metazoa; phylum Chordata; class Amphibia; order Anura; family Dendrobatidae; genus Oophaga; species Oophaga pumilio. Next base: position 61,688 of record VIAB01002580.1, on the reverse strand, counting down.
AAAATTAGTAGATTTATGTACAAGGAAGAAGAAGCCATATCTCAGGAACGAAGAGGCGCAGAAACAAAAGATTCAGGAGAAGAGCAGCATTTACACCATGTAATATATTTATAGATTTATGGCCACTCTTTATTTGAGGCTGGGGCTCTTGGCTACTCAGCCCCAGAAAAGCTGTTTTTTCTTGCTACCCTGATGGTTACATCTATGTGTTTGTGGATCAATAGTGTGTTACATTGCAGAAAATTTGCACATTGAAACCTCCCTCGATTTACCGTAGTTTTGCAGCAAGCCTCAGTGAAGCAAAAAAATCAGTTGTAAAGGATCAATAGTAACTACAGGTGAAGCACAATAAAACTAAAGAGGGCAAGGCAGATGCTCAGGAAGTGCTCTGTCATGCCCGGAGCACTTAATGTCCCATTTATACATGAATAAAATAAATGAAAACTGATTTCTTAGGAATGCAGCAACAGATAGAAGATATAAAAGGTGTCGATAGATATCCACATTTTTTTTTATTCTGTAAATGTACTTTTTTTTTAAATTTTCCAAAAATTCAACCGAAAGGGTGCTGCTAATTTCATATCCACCAAATGTATAGATAGGATTTTAGGCTGAAGTTCCTGTCAGTCTCTCGCACAATGGATAGTTTTTGACAGGGAACGCTCACATATTACAAACACCTGTTTGACTTCTAAGAAAGTGTTGCAACGATTCCGCTGGGAATTCTGTCCGAATCCAAAAACAAGGTAAAGGGCGAGAGGGGAAAAGTCAAAAGGATGCCCCAGCTGTGTACACTTATCCAGCAGCTGGATTGGCTCTCTCCGCATGCTACTCTCTAATGCCCCAGGGGCATTAGCTTCAGGTGACAAATAGATCCAGCCTCAACTGCAGCGCTAGATAAACAGCAGGAGCCGCCTGGGCTTTATCAAAACTCAAAATGTACCTGTCAGATCGTGGCGCAGCCCACTCCTCCTTTACTACCAGCAGCAGCTGTTTTGTTCCAGGGATTTGCAGGTCATTTTTTTTTAAAGTCGACTTGTTGCTACAAATTACCATTCAAATAGTTTATCAAAAACTACCTAAAGCTGTCATGATATCCATTTTTTTTTTTTACCCGGCGGGTGTTATTTAGATATTTAATCTGACTCCAATCATTGCTCATCTGGAATTAACTCTCTTTTGGCAACAATATTATAATATATATATAAGTTACTTTGCACATAAATATAGTAAATTCCTTTAATCCGGCATGAGGGAGTCTTGAAAGGTGTTGAATAATCAGGTGTTCGTGATTAAAAAGTATAGAAAAACTTAAAAGTATATAAAAGTGTGTAAAAGTAAAGTATAGCATATCAAAACACACTAAAGTAAGTGTATAAAAGAAGTACATAAAAGTATGTAAAAGTGCAATAATCGTATATTAAAATAAAAAAAGTGTATAAATACTAATTAAAAGTATGTAAAAGATGTAAAAGTACATATACTATTTAGTTTTTATACTTTATATCAAAATACATAAGTGTACAAAAGTATGAAACTAATTGAAAGTATAAAAAGCTATGTAAAAGTACAGCTGTGTTAAAATTGTTTTCCCCCTTCCTGATTTCCTATTCTTTTGCATGTTTGTCACATGTTTCAGATCACCAAACAAATGTAAATATTAGACAAAGATAATAAAAGTAATCTCAAAATACAGTTTATAAATGAAAATCTTTATTATTAAGAAAAAAAAGAAATCCAAACCTACAGGGTCCTGTGTGAAAAAGTGATTGCCACCCTTAGCAACAACAACTGCAATCAAGCATTTGCAATAACTGACAATAAGTCTTTTACAACGCTCTGGAATAATTTTGTCTCACTCATCTTTGCAGAATTGTTGTAATTCAGCCACATCGGAGGGTTTCTGAGCATGAACCGCCTTTTTTAAGGTCATACCACAGCATCTCAATCGGTTTAAAGTCAGGACTTTGACTAGGCCACTCCAAAGTCTTAATTTTGCTTTTCTTAAACCATTCAGAGGTGGACTTGCTGGTGTGTTTTGGATCATTGTCCTGCTACATAACCCAAGTGCGCTTCAGCTTGAGGTCACAAATCTCCTTCAGGATTTTTTGGTAGACAGCAGAATTCATGTTTCCATTTACCACAGCAAGTCTTCCAGGTCCTGAAGCAGAAAAATAGACCCAGACAATCACACTACCACCACCATATTTTACTGTAGGTATTATGTTCCTTTTCTGAAATGATGTGTTATTTTTATTCACCTGATGTAATGAGACATACACCTTCTAAAAAATTCAGCTTTTGTCTCCTCAGTCCACAGAGTATTCACCCAAAAGTCTTGGGGATCATCAAGATGTTTTCTGGCAAAACTGAGACAAGCCTTTTTTTTTCTTATTCTTCAGCAGATATTTTCCTCTTGGAACTCTGCCATGCAGGCCTTTTTTGCCCAGTCTCTTTCTTACAGTGGAGTCATGAACACTGACCTTAACTGAGGCAAGTGAAGCCTGCAGTTCTTTGGATGTTGTTGTGAGTTTTTTTGTGTAATCTTGGATGAGCTGTTGTTGCACTCTTGGGGTAATTTTGGTTGGCTGGCTACTCTTGGGAAGGTTCACCACTGTTCCATGTTTTTGCCATTTGTGGATAATGGCTCTCACTGTGATTTGATGGAGTCCCAAAGGTTTAGAAATGGCTTTATAACCTTTTCCAGACTGACAGATCTCAGTTTGTTTTGCATTTGTTCCAGAATTTCTTTGGATTGCAGCATGATGTCTAGGTTTTGAGGAACTTTTGGTCTAAATCATTTTGTCAGGCAGGTCCTATTTAAGTTATTTCTTGATTGAGAACAGATATGGCAGTAATCAGGCCTAGGTGTGGGTAGGGAATTTGAATTCATTTTCCCAAAGATGTAATATACCACAGTTAGTTTAAGTTTTAAGGAGAGGGAGCAATCACTTTTTTACACAGGACCCTGTAGGTTTGGATTTCTTTTTCCCGTAATAATAAAGACATTCATTTAAAAACTGCATATTGTGTTAATTGTGTTATCTTTGTCTAATATTTACATTTGTTTGGTGATCTGAAACATTTAAGTATGACAAACATGCAAAAGAACAGGAAATCAGGAATGGGGCAAACATTTTTTCACACAACTGTATTTTTTATGTAGTTTTATATACCATTATTTTGTTTTTAGACTTATATGTACTTTTACAAACTTTTATATAATTTTATAGACTTTTTATTTAGTTTTAGACATTTTTATGTATTTTGATATACTATTATTTAGGCATACATATTCTTTTATCATTTTATTTAGTTTTCATACTTTCAAACACTTATGTATTTTCATATACTACTATTTAGCTATTTTACTCACTGGTATATAAACGTTTACATACTGTCATATCATTTTATATATTTTATTTAGTTTTTGTACTTATTAGTTCTTTTATATAGTTTTATATACAGTTGTTTGTATACTTTTAAGTATGAAAATGATATAAAAGTATGCAAAAGGTTATATAAGTATAAAAACTAAATAATAGCATATCAAAATACTGCATAAAAGCTAATGAAATAATAGTATAAAAAAACGATATCAAACCATTTGAAAGTACATACGGATATAGTTTTTTATTAACATGATAAAGATATCCTATGCAGAAAAATATAACCTGACATCATATCTTTCTTGTATGTTAGTCTGTGGCCATGTTCACACATAGCGTAGATGCTGCTCCGTCTGTGGAGAGCCTAAAAAAGCATGTAAAAAAGAAACTATTGCATTCGCAAATGTGTACGCAAAATAAAATAACAGACATGTCCATTTTTTATCTGATTCTACTAGGGGGGTGTAGGCTGCACACCATAGCTGGCTATATGGTGGGTCGCTGGTTCATCAGGTACAGAACCCTGTGCTCCTGAACTCATCTATATAGAAAAGTTGTCTGGAGGAACCAAGCACCGGTCAGCACAAGCATGCCTAAGAGGTTTTAATTGCTTCTCATATCTAAAAATCGCACCATTTCAATTGATTGACATAAGGTGACAGTAGTTTTGCTTGATGGACATCATACCATTTCTCGTACAAACACATAGGACAATCATGGGCCTTCTTCCTAGGGATTAGCATTATTTTCACTTATGTAGTTCTAACATATTCTGAAGCACTTTACAGATATTGTCATCACTGACCCTATTGGGAGCTCACACTCTAGATTCCCTATCCGTATGTCTTTGAGGTTTGGGAAACTGGAGAACCCGGAGGAAATTCACACACTTGGAGAACCTGGAGGAAACCCACAAAAACACTTGGAGAACATGCAATCAGATATTGTCATCACTGTCCCCATTCTGGCTCAAAATCTAGATTCTGTATCAGTATGTCTTTGGAGTGTGGGAAGAAACCAGAAGCCCCAGAGGAAACCCACGCAAACACTTGGAGAACATACAAACTTTTTGAAGATGTTGTCCTTGGTGTTACCCAGGACCCCAGCGCGATAAAGCTGGCTGGAAGATGCACCAAATTCATTGGGAGGCACATTCGTCTTCAAGGGGTTTTCCATATTTAACACAAATGTGTAATCCACATACATTACTTTCTTGCCATCTCCCCTGGATTGGAAAGCTCCTGAAATAAGGAGGGACCCCCAGGACTCCTGGAAGAGTCAGATAGTCTCCTGGGTCCTGACGAAGTTGCCTAAAACTTCCTGGACGTTTCTTCTTTCACGGAGGCGATGAACGGTGAGTGGGAAGCGGGTAATGAGTGTAAAGGGGCATGATTTAAGAAAAGTGGCATGGTTACTGGTGAAATTTGTCATGCATGCTGTAACGGGTCTGGTAGGTGGAACCTCTG
>VIAB01002580.1:38769-50289 GCA_009801035.1 Oophaga pumilio | reverse complement strand
AGCGTCCCTGCCTGGCAGAGGGCAGGGACTCCGGCGCTACACATGCCATAATTGGATTCCTCTTCCAGATGCTAAAAGTGAAAAGTTGGCAGGCATGGCATGTTGGCACAGCCAGGACTATTGGAAGAGTCAGATAGTCTCCTGGGCCCTGACGAAGTTGCCTAAAACATCCTGGACGATTCTTCATTCAGGGAGGCATTGAAACGTGAGCGGGAAGCAGGTAATGGGTGTGTAGGGGCATGAGCTAAGAAAAAGGGACATGTTTACTGGTGAAATTTGCTTTGCGTTCCACAATTGGATTCCCGTCTCAGATGCTAAAAGTTGTCAGGTATCGCTTGTTGGAGCTCCCCTTATACATACCACTTTGGAGAACATGCTCTGCTATCCCCATCGTCCAGCTATTCCCCTATGTGCTACTGATTTCTAGGCTATAGTTGGTTGTAAAGCATCGGACCAAAAAGACCCCACATGTAGACTATTGTAGGTTCATATCTAGTAGATGACTGTCCCGTTTGCTCTGAATAGCTAAGACGGATCTCTTATGTTGGTGGGTGGTTGTGGGGTAAATGCTCTTTGATACCTCATGTCCTGATTCTGGATTTTTATATATAGAACAACAAACATTTCCATCTTGGCTTCTGTCAAAGAAAGTCGTTCAATAAACATGGCCTGGTATCCAGCCAAGGCTCTCAGTGGCGGAGTCCTCTGAAATGACTGTGCTTTGGTGGCCTGAGCTTTATGAAAATAGTAATAGAGTTTACACAACTAAACCCTGTTTGTTTTATCTGTCTCCAGCCGCCTTTCCGGCCCCCTGTGGAATCTTCACAGTCATCTTTTATTTTTGGATTTATCTCCTCACCACGATAAATAACATTATCTTGTATTGTGAAATATCAGTTACACCACATATCATAAATCTCATCCCACCATGTCTTCTGTTAAGACTATTATATGTATAATGCAGTATATTGGTGCTTGGAAATGTCAAAATTATATATTCAACATGACAACGGGCCTCTACACCTAAGCAAATGCTGAAGTATGTCACTGATATCTGGCACCTCACATATGTTTCTGTGGGTTCTAAGACACAGACTGTAGCGTCGGCTTCTCTGCACACTGCTCCTCTCCCCCAGCAGGAACGCCGTCTAACTCACCTCCGCAGGCCCAATCCTGCACTTCCTCCTTCCTCTCTGGCAACACTTTGCACAGATCTCCGGGCACTCTGGTTAGGGCGCGTGCGCTCTCCCTCCTTCTTAATAGCGCTGCGCGCCATCCTAAAGTGTCCTCTGCCAATGGCTGGGAGACACCTATTATTTAAGGCACCTCCACCTGCATGGAGGTGCCTGTGCAACGTTGTAAGTTTGTTCCCAACATGATTGCTAGTTCTCAGGTCTCTGTCCGTTAGTTCACGCTTAGTTGTGCTAGAGTCAGTCCGTCCCTATTCTCCGTGCCAGAGAATTCAGCCGGACCCGCCTGCACCTGCCAGCCGGACCCACCTGCACCTGCCACGCCAATATATATATCAGCCGGACCCGCCTGCACTTGCTGTGCCAATCAGTAAATCTGCCGGACCCGCCTGCACCTGCCAGTGCCTATCAGTATACTAGCCGTACCCATCTGCATCTGTGATTCCTGGATTCCTGCCGTGCCTGTCTGTATCTACTGTAATCTCCTACTGGGCCGTTCCCCTTGGGGGTCAGCTGCCGTGTGTCCGTGGTTTGTCATGGAGTAGCACCAGGTGTTCATCAGAAGCCAAGCCTAACCCCACCATCAGGGGCTCTAGTGAAGAGTCAGGTGCTCACCTAGTCACGCCCCTCCAGGTTCTCCTCGGACCACAGCACAGTGATTCCACCACTCCCGTTACACAGCCATACAGTACTGTGACATGTTTTAGACAGTTATGAAAAAAATACTGCAAAGTAAGAATGCTTTAAAAGATAGAAGTGCTAATAGTTTATTTTTATATAATATAATGTAGAGGGATTGAACAAAAGAAAAATAAAAATCACTTCAATATTTGATGACCGCCCTTTACCTGCAAAACAACATCAATTCTTACAGGTACATTTGCAAAAAGTCAGGGACTATGTAGGATTATAGTCAGGTAAAATTATAAAAAACAGGAGACAATAATCATTTTCATATGTAGGTTGTAACCATCATTACCTGAAACAGAGCTGTGTATGAGGCTTAAAGTCAGATGAGGAACAGCCAAACTCTGCTACAAAGTTGAGGTTGTGGAAGACAATTTCATATCGGATGTCATACAACATGGCAAGACTGAGAACAGTGAAAAGACACAAGGTAGTTATACTGCATCAGCAAGGTCTCTTCCAGGTAAATATTTCAAGGCAGAGTGGGGGTTCAAGATGTGCTGTTCATGATCTTTTGCAGAAGCATCAAGAAATTGGCAACATTATGGACCATAGACGCAGTGGTCGGTCAAGGAGACTTAGTGCAGCAGATGAAAGACACATCATGCTTACGTCCCTTCAAAATCAAAAGATGTCCAGCAGTGCCAACAGCTCAGAACTCGTGGCAACCAGGGGGAAACAGCTACACCAATCTCAAATTTGGAGACATCTGGCCAGAAGTTTTATTCATGGAAGAATTGTGGCCAAAAAAACCCCACCTTCTACATGGAATCAAAATCAAACAACTCAAGAACACAAACATAGGAACTGAGGTGTAAGAAAAAGCAGTTTGTTCTCTGAAGGGCTAAATAGTGGCACAATAATAAGGGCCTGCAGGAACAGAGAAGCTCAGTGGAGGGTCATGGCAAATTTGGGACTGCATATTAGCAAATGGAGTGGGGATTTGGTCAGGATAAACGGTGTAACACCATCAGGGAGGCGTCTGATGGGCTCCAAATTAATTTTGCAGCCGTGCAATGACCCCAAACATCCAACCAATGACATTAAGAGAAAGGAGTCCTGGAAATGATCTGGCTCTGGAAGAGCCCTGATCTCACATCATCCGGTCTGTCTGGGATCACATGAAGAGACAGAAGGATTGGCACAAGCCTCATACACAGAAGATCTGTGGTTAGCTCTCCAATATGTTTAGAACAACCTCCTGCCTTCAAAAACTGTGTGCAAGTGGCAAGTGACCTAGAAGAACTGATGAAGGCAAAGAGCAGTCACCAAATATCATTTGCGGTCCTTTTCTCTTTTGTGCATTCACTTTGCATTTTTTCAACTGATACAAATAAATTAACACTTCTGTTTTTGTAAGCATTCTTACCTTGCACCATTTATTCCAAACCTGCCTGAAAGTTTTTCTCGCTGCTGTATATTTAAGAAAGTAATGAACATGGTGGTCAGATACATACAGTGGAGGAAATATAAAGGTGACTATTGTAAGACAGCCGTCTTTAATGCAGGTAACGAGTCGATTAAGAGAGTCTAACTGGTCTGGTGGAGCCAGAACTCTTTAATAGTTGGTAGGGGATCAAATACTTATTTCTCACTGCAAAATGCAAATACATTTATATAATTTATACAATGTGATTTTCTGGATTTTATTTTTGATATTCTATCTCTCAATGTTAAAATTAACCTACCCTTAAAATTATAGACTGATCATATCTTTGTCAGTGGACAAACTTACAAAATCAGCAAGGTATCAAATACTTATTTCCCCCACTGTATATATTTTTTACATTATCCCACTAAATCATTGTTAGCCTCCTTATAGGTTAAAATATAATTGCACAGCAAATGGAGATAAGATACAATTTTTGGTATCGTGCCTTTTTAAGGCTGTGGTCTTTAACCAGTGGCTTACCTGCTGTTATGAAATATTTCCATCAGATTTACAGCAAAATCTGAAAGTCTAGGTAAATTTAAAGACAAACACTATACTGTTGTGAATGGGTTTGAGATGAGTTCTGAGCAGAGGCTCCCTCTGGTGGTTACTAGCGGTGCTGGTCTGTTCAGTGATGATTGTGAGGACTGGCAATCAGGTGTTACTGATTGGTCTTATATAAGGGAGTCACCTTCCCATCAGGGTTGCCGGTGATCAATTGTTCTGGTCTGAATCCTTGTTTCCAGTTTCTCTTGTAGCCTGCTGTGTCGTTTCTGCATCTCCTGCTAACAGATAAGCCATTTCCTTCTTTTTGTTTCTTTGCTGGATTTTTGCATTTTGTCCTGTACTTCTGTGGGGGCCTTCTGGGTCCCCTCGGGGGGGCTTTTGCCCTCTCTGTTCAGTTCAGCCACTGATGTTTGTACATTTGATTTTTCCAGTTTTTTCAGTGGCTGCTGTTTTGATTTTGTTACACCAGAGAGCTAATTTAGGTGGTAGAGGTCGTGTGATCTCAGGACTTTTTTGAAATTAGTAGAGTTGGTGTTTTCAGGGTTTTTTGGGATTGCAGTAAGTACCCTTCCTATCCTTTTCTATTTAGTTAGTTTGGGCCCCAACGTTTGCTCATACTATTTTCTGTCTGTGTTTGTATTTCGTCTTGTCTAACCGCCATTATATGTTTGGGGGCTTGCTATTATCTTTGGGGTTCTGCTCCGGGGCAGATAGCTTTCCTATTTCTATCTTTAGGTGTAGATAGTTTCTCAGGCTGTGACGAGGCGTCTAGGACCAACGTAGGAACGCTCCACGGCTGCCTCTAGTTGTGGTGGTTAGTCAGGGTACTGCAATCTCATAGATTCCAACTGCTCTGGTGTATTACCTTTTTGCCTGCACTCCTCAGCTACCGAATCATAACACTATACTCTCCTCTCCTGGTGGTTTTGTCGTAAAACTTCCCTGGTGCTCTGACAGTCTATGTACAGCCATTGTTGCCACAGGAGCGTGCTTTTATATTTACCGCTTCCACTACGTGTGACTGTACCCTTACATGTTCATTAAATAGTCCCTGTAGTTTTATCTGAAAATGACATTATTTATAAATCATGCTTTTACCTCTGAAAACTGCCAGCTACAGAGAGTGGGGAGGGTCTAAGTTTTTCTGCTCTTGTTAAACTAACTGCTTGAACACATAACAGAAAAGTGAGCTTTCAGTTCAGGAAGTTCCTGCACCTATTGTCCTGGCAGAAAGCTAATGATGAGGAACTGCCTTTACCTCTGTACAGGAAGTGGGACGGGTCTTTGTCTATCCACAGGAAGTAGGGGTGGTTCTTTTGTCTTTCTGCAGGAAGCGGATCTTTGTCTATAAATGGGAAGTGGGAGAGGCTTACCTCTCTATAAGACGTGGGAAAGGGTCTTTTGTCTCTCTCCATGAAGTTGAGAGGCTGTTTATGGCTGTTTATCTCTTTACAGGAAATGTGTTGGGTATTTTTCTCTCCACAGGAACTGAAGGAGTTTGTTTTTCTATCTAGAGGAAGTGGAGGCAGATCTTTGTCTTTCTACAAGAAGTGAGAGACTTTATCTCTCTATAAGTGGGGGGAGGGTCTTTGTCTCTCTACAGGAAGTAAAGGTTGGTCTTTGTCTCTCTATAGGAAGTTCTGTTCATCTTTATCTCTACAGGAAGTGGGGTGGGTCTTTGTCTCACTACAGGAAATGGGGGTGGGTCTTTGTCGCTACAGGAAGTGGGAGAGGGTCTTTGTCTCGCTACAGGAAGTGGGAGAGGGTCTTTGTCTTGCTACAGGAAGTGGTTGTTAGTATTTGTCTCTTCAAGAAATGGGGCAGGTCGTTCCCTCTCTAAAAGACATTGAGGGGTCTAAGTATTTGTTAAAGTGCTTGAAGACATAACAGAAAGGCGAGCTTTTGGTTCAGAAAGTTCTTGCACCTATCGTGCTGTCAGAATGCTGATGAAGAGGTACTGCCCACGGAAAAAGAGTGTATTTCAAGTTAGGGAGAATGAGAGTCAGGAAAGGTTGTGGACAAATCATACATATATACACCAAACTCATCTTTAGCTTCTGAGAGGTTAAGGCAGCAAGACCATGCTTTTCTACAGGATCTGTGTTAAAGGAATGGTATATTTTAATAAACGTAAATGTATAATAAACGTATCATGTATTAAATGATAACAATCTTCCACCACTAGATAAAAGACTGACAAAACTGATCAATTCTTCCACCATTAGGGGGAGCTTAGGAGCTAACGTATAGTGTGTTACTATTGAGTTCAATGTATAAACAGTCTACAGTCACCTCCCAAGCTCCCCCTAGTGGTGGCAGAACTTTATCATTTAGCTATATGTCAATGCAGATGATTTCGAGTTTTGAAACAAAGGAGCCCTGAGCATTATAAAAATACACTAATAATTAAAAAAGCATAGAACATAACCTAAAAATCAAAAACCTATAAAACTTTCTTCTGCAATTTGCAACTGTGATAATGATCGTTTGCCTTATGATATTCCATCAAGATGTCTACAGGCATCCGTAAGGAGTCACGGATGTTGATCCTGTTTGTAATATTTTTATGGGGTTTGTATGCAAGGCTCCTCTTGTTTGATAACACAAGGCTGCACCGTAGACAGTTTGGAGCCTTTGGCGCAGTCGGGAGATTATCCGTGACCATAATAGAGGATACATCTTTACTACTGAGTCAGAGTTTTCATAAGCAGCAAAGAAGGTGTCTGCTGAGGATGAAATATGTCTTGTTATGGAGGAGTCCTGTCTTTGGGGTGAGTGGTTCCTATGAGTAGAGTGGAGCATATATCAAGGAACGCCTAGCTGTCATCGATATAACCTAGCCATATCTAGGGTCTCAGGTGCTGTGAATTCCATAAACGTAGCATTGACCTTCATTCATGACCGAGAGGAGATAGATCTGGGCCAGCTGTCAGGAGCTGTCACTTTTAGGATAAGCTAGGTCTGGAATGTGACTCTTCTGTTTTGTTTCTGTGTAAACTCTGGAAAGATCGACCACTTGTGCTGTCAGCCCCAACTTCTGTCTCTGACTTTAGTTCTTGGATAAAAGATTACACCCGGTCCTCAAATATCTGTTTTTTGTTGTCTAGATAAATCTACAAAAATGTCAAAAATAAAGGCGAGTCCTTGAGCAGTCATCACCCTAGATTCTCAATTTGTGGTGTTTCCTACCATGTGTCTTTGGGCTATGCCGATGTATCTCTCCTCCAGAAGCGCTCTGTAATGCCATCAATTGGAGGTTGTAGGTTGTCAAAGTCCGACCCTTTATCAATTTTTGCCCCTTATTATTGCTGAGCATGGTACTGATGGCTGGATGAGATGACTTTGTCTAAGAGGTGCTAGTTCTTCTTGTGAAGACCACTAGTTGGCGTAGGAAGGATTGCTGGTTCTTCTAAGGGGTGTTGGTTCTTCTTGTGCAGACCATTATTTGGTGTAAGGGGTGCCAGTTCTTCTTGTGAAGACCACTAGTTGGCATAGGAATGGTTTCTGTTTTTTCTAAGAGGCGCTGGTTCTTCTTGTGAAGACCACCATTTGGTCTAAGGGGTGCTGGTTCTTCTTCAGAAGACCTCCAATTTATCTAAGGAGTGCTGGCTCTTCTTGTGAAGACCACTACTTGGCGTAGGAAGGGTTGCTGGGTCTTCTAAGGGGTGCTGGTTCTTCTTGTGAAGACCACAATTTGGTCTAAGGGGTGCTAGTTCTTGTGAAGACCACTAGTTGGTGTAGGAAGGGTTGCTAGTTTTTGTAAGTGGTGCTGGTTCTTTTTTGTGAAGACCACCATTTGACCTAAGGGGTGCTGGTTCTTCTTGTGAAGATCACCAGTTGACGTAGGAAGACTCGTAAGCCAGGTTAGTCACATTTGCCTTGTGGTGTGCCTTATAGGTACCAAAGAGTGTATAGCAACACCTTTTATTGTACAGGATGACTCAGTGGCATAGCAACGAGGTGGCCCAGAGTGTGCCAAATTCTGTAGCGGCGCAAAGCATTCGGCCTTCCTCATGGGCTTTATGATTCAGAATGGCAGGAAAATCCCCTAGGGAATCTTTACTGAGCAGCCGCCGGCAACAACGCTTCTAGTACAAGCACACCTGGCACCAAGTAAGCACCAGCAGCTTCATTCAGGCAGCATGCTCATCATTGACGGCAGTACAGAACGTAGCAGTAGAGATGACCTTGGCATTGGCTGCTGTGCTCTGCGTAGCCAGTGAAACAAACTGACAAAGTGTTCAGCATAATGAATGCCATCTTGGCCGCTGGCTATGCAGAGCGCAGCAACATGGCAAACTTATTTCAGCAGTTGCATAGGCAGTAACAGCAATACTGTAAGACAGACCGTGTAGTTCTTGTTGAATAAAGCCTTAAGTTGACCAATAGTGATGAGCGAATGTGCTGGGATAAGGTGTTATCCTAGCATGCTCGGGTGCTAACCGAGTGACTTTGGTGTCCTCAAATAATCTCCACGGCTGCATGTCTCTTGGGTGTTAGACAGCTGCAACACATGCATGTTTGTTGAACAGCCGCAGGGACTTGAACATATTTTTCAAGCACGCCATAGACACTCGGTTAGCACATGAGTAAGGTCGGATATCACCTTACCTGACCACTTTCGCTCATGACTAGTGACCAATTATTGGGAACGAGCATGCCTAGGATTGCTTGTTTCCTGATAATCATGCAATGTAAATTGGTTGCCAATCACCCGATGACCAAACAACGCACTCGTTCGTCAGCTGAAATGATTTTTAATAAATCATCATTCTCAGCAGCACATTGTCCTCTGGCTCTCGACAGCACATGGCCTGCGTTAACACAGTCTATTCCCACAGAAACATTTGTTATTAATCGTTCTGTGCTCATCGGAAGTACGGCTGGCCCGTCTAACCATGAGATTAAAGAACAGCCGATTGGAAAACATGTAACCAATCAATGGTAATTCTCGGCAGCCCTAAAATAAGAGGGGATGGGCACAGGAGCAGTTGGATAAAGCTAAGTTCAAACTTCCGAACATTCCGATTGTCTGTTCCGTCCATGCGCTGCCAACATTCCATTTAATTCCACCTGGATATTTTGGTACCCTGTTCTTGGGATTGAATTTGGTCCTGGCAATCGAACCCTCCCCAATCTGCAAGTTATCACCTGATCTTTGGATCGGTGATAACTTTAAATGTTGGCACTAGCCCAATCACAAGTTCACTTTAAAGGATGGGAAAAGTTGAATAGATACGAATCTGCAGACAATAATAATGGGATGTTTATGCAAGACAGTCTGTGATTTAGGATTATATCCCCCTCGCTAATGAACGCACGTTGACAGATACAAACTATTAAGGCTTCTCGATAACATTTTAGGCACTGTATATTTTTCAGTTCATTAATCCGTTCTATGGAAACATTAGACTATACCGAAGCTAAAAGGAAATCAAATATACACGGACGGCCAATAACGGCTGGAACCATCGGACGTCCAAACATAGCATTTGGGAGAGGTGGAAGGAAAGGAAATTCATTTTCAGAATATATTACAGCCCGTCCTTATTACATTTTGTGAATATGTCTGGTACAAAGACTGAATTCCAGGAAAGTCTTCCATCTACTTTCCAACAAAATAACGATAAATGACTTTTGAGAAATAAAAGATAGTGATGGCAGAGGGCTGCGTGTTATACCATTTCTCATGAAACAGGACCCAGCTGTTAAGACCAATATAACCTCTGTAAAATAGTAAAAGGAACAAAAACCTAGAAAAAGGGTTAAAAAAAACACTTAAAGGAGATGTCCTATAAACAACGTTCATTACTAGAGATGAGAAGATCGATCCTTGGGACTCCTGTCCAGGTCAATAGCACTAGACGGGAGGTCCTCGAATTTCTTACAGTCCTGGGCACGGCTTTTGATTACCACTGGAAACCTCACTGATTATGAGAAAAAGGGACCCAAATTCTCCTATTAGAGCATAAATGAGCATGTGCGACCACCACTCGAGTCACTGTGTATAGGAGTGGTGGTCACACATTCACATAATATACACTGGGGCTTTCATTCCAGTGATCAGTGATAGTTCCAGTGGGCTCACCCCGAGTGATCACATGATTATTGTCTATCCAGAGGGTAGGTAATACAGTGGAGATAAAAAGTCTACACACTCCTGTGATTACAAAGCATTTTGTCATGTATAGTGTACAGTTCCTATAGCGTCTTGTGCTTGGGTGCGAGGAAAACACAGGAGACATAGGTTGAAATGAAATGACTTGTATTACTTCATACAAGCATGCTGAAAAGTTCACACAGTTTGCAGGAACAGCGACAGGAGACACAGCAGGCCAGAGTAACTTCAAGCACTACAATAAATCTCCAAAGCAGGTTCAGGATCTCTTCTCTGTACCGTAATTCCTCTGCAAACATGGATTCACCAAACAGCAGGTTTCCAGAGTCCAAAAGTGTTCCAAGGTTCCTCAGTAGGGAATAGCTGGAGTACAAGTCCAAGGTTAGCAGGAGTCAGGTCACAGACTGACTGAGGCTTGATTCAGGAGCACTGATTGTTCAGCTGAGGCTGCTTAAGAAGCAAGAGGGAAGAATCAGGGCGGGAACATGAAAACTGGAAACTCCACATTAACTGAGGGCAAGAGCTGCAGAAAGACAGAAAGCAAAATGGCCGACGGAAAACTGAGTTTCAAGGAACATGTCAACAGAGACAAAGAACCTTACACATTTATTCTTAATTAGGCCAGACATATTTTTCTTCAGTGGGTCAAGAAACATAGGCCATTTTTCATATGAGCCTGAATGTTGACTCTTGAATTGATGTACTTTTCTTCGGTGTGTCAAGAGACATATGCCATTGTTCATATGAATCTAAATGTTGACTCTTGAATTAATTATTATGTTGCTAATATGTTGATTACCCATTGTACCAGGCCATGCAGTTTATTGACCTGCAAACATTGATGGATAAACTATGTAAATTGACTTCATCCCACGTTCCCCCTGACCTCTGGATGATGGCCCGAAGGACAGACGTGGGTTTTAAAAAAGGACCTTTATAATTCTCAAAGGAGACTCTACAGAACAGCAGTCGGGACACCATGACTCCAACCGGAGGGATACAGATTTGAGAGATTCTACAGGATACCATCCTAAGGGACCACGGCCCAAGCTAGAGGATCACAGATCTGCTCCATTGACCACCAGTGAAGCCTCAAAGACATTAGGGGAAGCCAGGTTGGGACAATCAGGTCACCTGGCCCAGTGGAGACGTTCAGAGAAGCTAGGTTGGGTCAATCAGGTCAATTAGAAAAAAAAAGAAAACCAAGCAAGAATACTAAAAAAATAGAAAAAGCCAGTAATAAGCAAAAACCTCTCCATCAGCAGCGGGGCAAGATGAGGCACCTCAAAGGCTCATTATTTTACTGTCTCTGCGATCCCCTAGCCATTAAAATCTGTTAAGATTGGAGTTTTGTAGAAGAGGGATGAAATAGTTAACCAAAAGAAAGACCGTTTTATGAAAAATATTTTTAGGATTTTTTTTTTATTTGCCGTTCATACAATCCAGAGGTCAAGTGGTCCATTTTTCCATTGAAAGCTAAAATTTGCTGTGTTTTTCTGTTGCTAATTGTCGGAGCTCTGTAAAAAAGGTCGGGTATTCATAGTTGTCCTCATAATGGCTTCACACAGAATGGTCCACACCTGTGC
>VIAB01002580.1:18282-30543 GCA_009801035.1 Oophaga pumilio | reverse complement strand
GCCATAAGAGGGTCAGGGTCCTGTTAGAGGTCCATGGTCCAGGTGCCATAAGAGGGTCGGGTGACCTGTTATAGGTTCATGGTCCAGGTGCCATAAGATGGTCGGGAGTCCTGTTATAGGTCCATGGTCCAGGTGCCATAAGAGGGTCAGGGTCCTGTTAGAGGTCCATGGTCCAGGTTCCATAAGAGGGTCAGGGGTCCTGTTATAGGTCCATGGTCCTGGTGCCATAAGAGGGTCGGGGTCCTGTTGTAGGTCCATGGTCCAGGTGCCATAAGAGGGTCGGGGTAGTTGTTATAGATCCATGGTCCAGGTGCCATAAGAGGGCCGGGGGTTTTGTTATAGGTTCATGGTCCAGGTGCCATAAGAGGGTCGGGGTCCTGTTGTAGGTCCATGGTCCAGGTGCCATAAGAGGGTCAGGGGACCTGTTATAGGTCCATGGTCCAGGTGCCATAAGAGGGTCGGGGGTCCTGTTATAGGTCCATGGTCCTGGTGCCAAAAGAGGGTCGGGGGTCCTGTTATAGGTCCATAGTCCAGGTCATAAGAGGGTTGGGTGTCCTGTTATAGGTTTATGGTCCAGATGCCATAAGAGGTCCGGGGGTCCTGTCATAGGTCCATGGTCCAGGTACCATAAGAGGGCTGGGGGTCCTGTTATAGGTGTATGTTCCAGGTGCCATAAGAGGACCAGGTTCCTGTTATAGGTCCATGGTCCAGGTACAAGTGCCATAAGAGGGTCGGGGGTCCTGTTATAGGTCCATGGTCCAGGTGCCATAAGAGGGCCTGGGGTCCTGTTATAGGTCCATGGTCAAGGTCTCATAAGAGGGCCAGGGGTCCTGCTATAGATCCATGGTCCAGGTGCCATAAGAGGGCCGGGGGTCCTGTTATAGATCCATGGTCCAGGTGCCATAAGAGGGCCAGGGTCCTGTTATTGGTCCATGGTCCAGGTGCCATAAGAGGGCCGGGGTCCTGTTATTGGTCCATGGTCCGGGTGCCATAAGAGAGCCGGGGGTTCTGTTATAGGGCCCATTAATAGGGTGACTCATTATGGCTGGTGGAGTGTGTCCCTATAGCTGAGGTCGCACTTTTGTTAACCCTTTCCCACACTGACGTGGTACGTCGTTTCCAACCAGGCTTATTTTTGCCTTTCAGGTCTCTCCACCTGTTTTTTTTTTTTTAATATTCAGTGAAAGATTTCTTTCTGTCTGGTTAAAAGACCCCGCTATTTACCAAAAACAAGTAGGTACTGTGGAGCGTCTCAGTCGCCCTCTTTGTTTGCGTCTCCTGCATTAGGTGGGTATTTTCTTTTTTTTTTTTTCAGAGACCAGATGCACAGGACTCGACGACAACAGACAGTCCCGGGACCATCTGTGCAGTGACGGTGGTGGTGGTGGTGGTGGGGGGGGAATGTAGGGAGTCAAAGAAAGGCTGTTTGTGTAAGTCGTGGGAAACCTACTGCTTGGTCTGCCAGTGGGCCGCATGAATTGAACTAATTGAGGTTTATACTCGCGAGCTGGCTGTGGCCTAGTCGGAGCATAATCCTTCATCAGCTGCAGTCGCGGGCAGTAATTGGAGCTTATTACAAGGACGGGTCTCCCTGCAGTGATGTCGAAACCGAGAGGCTTTTCTCTCTAATTACCGGCTCTCAATAGGGATGAGAAAATAGGGTTGGGGGGCTAGAGAGGGAGCGCTGTGACTTGTGTTTGGAAGAGGAGGAGGACCCATTGATGTAGCCCTGCCGGCCGGGACCTAGACATCTTTTATCAAGAAGAACAACATTGTAGAATATATAATGAACTCTAGTTGTTGGTAATTAACTCCCCAAAACAGAACTGCTGAAGCTCATTTACATTTCTGGAGAGATTTTCTCACGCTGGGACATATTAGGAAGTGGTCTAGAGAGTAGTCACCTCGGCCTGCCCTGACGAGACCCCTCTGCACCCAAAAACCCCTCACCGGAGGGGGCACTAAATATATTACTTACCAGTAATCTCAGGAATCGTCTGGTGGTCAGAGGGTCATAACATGTTAATATTGTATTTCATTCCTATATATTCCCTTCAGTGTCGATGTGGCTACTTGTACGTGTGGAAGAAAAATGTATTAGGTTTGCGGCTGTTATGGCGAAACTTTACCATTATTCTTAGTAATATACGCTTATATCAGCGTTTCCCAAATTCCAGTCTTCAGGGGCCCAACAGATCATGTTTTCAGGATTTCCTTAGTATTGCACAGGTGATGGATTTATTATCAAGGTTCTAGAGGATGTCACAGGTTCACTCACCTGTACACTACTAAGGAAATCCTAAAAGTATGATCTGTGGGGGCCCCTGAGGACTGGAGCCCGGGGAAACACTGCCTTATAGTGTCAATATCAACTATATGTGTAGCTCGATCTATTTAGGTTTCTAGCTATATTGTATCTGTTAGGCGATAGATAGATAGATAGATAGATAGATAGATAGATAGATAGATAGATAGATAGATAGATAGATAGATAGATAGATAGATAAAAGATAGATAGATAAAAGATAGATAATAGATATATAATAGATGATAGATAGATGATAGACAATAGGTAATAGATAGATAGATGATAGATAGAGATAATAGATAGATAATAGAGAGAGAGATAATAGATAGATAGATAGATAATAGATAGATAGATAATAGATAGATGATAGATAATAGATAGATAGATGATAGACAATAGATAATAGATAGATAGATAGATAGATAGATAGATAGATAGATAGATAGATAGAGAGATAATAGATAGATATTAGATAGATAGATGATTGATAGATACGTAATTGCCCAAAAATGGCGACGTTTCGCCTCAGGATTGTGAGCCTTTCTCACAATAGATAGATAGATGATAGATAGATAGATAGATAGATAGATAGATAGATAGATAGATAGATAGATAGATAGATAGATAGATAGATAGATAGATAGATAGAGGCTGAGTTTTAAATGAAGTGAAAGGAAGGGAATGGAAGAATGGAACAATAAAGAAGGAAGAAACAAGAAGGGAGAAAGGAAGAATTGAAAGAAGGAAGGAAGGTAGATAAAAATAAGGGAGGAAGAAACTTAGCAACAAACAAGAAGTAAGGGAGGAAGAAAGATTTAAGTAAGGAAACATAAGAAGGAAAGAATAGAGGAAAAACAGATAAATATGAAGTAGTTACACATGAGATAGACAGATAAATAGATATATCTGGACACCTATCTCTCTTTCTTGTAGGAGTAATGCCAATATCACAGATTTATTTTTATATAACCTTCATTGCGCTCCAGGATTATACTGGTTTAATATGTTATATACATCGTACTGATTGATCTTATTCCTATGTTTTATATGATCCTAGGTGCATGCTCATTGTACACACTGTACTTACTGATGATCATAAAATCCTAGAATTTTAGAGTTAGAAGAGACCTCCAGGGTTATCGTATCCAACCCCCTGCTCAATGCAGGATTCACTAAATCATCCCAGACAGATGTCTGTCCAGCCTCTGTTTAAAGACTTCCATTGAAGGAGAACTCACCACCTCTCGTGGCTGCCTGTTCCACTCATTGATCACCCTCACTGTCAAAAAGTTTTTTCTAATATCTAATCTGTATCTTCTCCCTTTCAATTTCATTCCATTGCTTCTTGTGTTTCCATGTGCAAATGAGAATAACTATGATCCCTCCACAATGTGACAGCCCTCAAGATATTTGTAGACAGCTATTAAGTCTCCTCTTAGTCTTCTTTTTTGCAAAATAGACATTCCCAGATCCTTTAACCGTTCCTCGTAGGACATACTTTGCAGTCCGCTCACCATTCTGGTGGCTCTTCTCTGAACTTGCTCCAGTTTGTTGATGTCTTTTTTAAAATGTGGTGCCCAAAACTGGACACAGTATTCCAGATGAGGTCTGACCAAAGAGGAGTAGAGGGCAATAATGACTTCATGTGATCTAGACTGTATGCTTCTGTTAATACATCCTAGAACTGCGTACCTACGGAATCCAAAAGTGGGCCCATGGAAGAAGGTTCAAACAAGTAACAGCATAAAGTGGGGGGTAATCTACCTGGCAGATAAAAACTTCCCTGTATTGGACGGAGCTCAGGAGTGGGAAGATTGTGATCCTGAGTGAGGATTTGGTACAAGTGAGATTTGTAGTTGGGTAGGACGAAGACTGATGATGTGAAGCATGGCCTGAGGAATTAGATTTGTGTTGCTGCAGGGGGAAATGCAGGAGACACCCAATGAGTGAGCACCAGTGTGAATGAGAATTCCTTAAGTGTCTTACAAACTGTGGCCTTCTCAGAGACTGACCACCTGCGAGTGTACAAATCATGACCTGCGATGCGACCAAGGGCAATTGATCAACAAATTGTCCCTGTTCAGTTCACTGTGTAAAAAGACTGTGCCTCATTGTTGAGTGTTTGCAACCATCAAGCCTTGTACCTCATTTGATAAGTAACCATCAAGAGTCTAACCTCGTCGTAGGTTACACTTTTAGGTGAGATGTATAGCTCCACTTCATCATGTAATACACATTTTCACCAACCCTTCCAGGTGTGCGCCACTCCTTGTAAAGGCTAATTTTTTGTAGACTCCAACCTCTGCATCAATTATTCTCTACAGTGGTCAGAGTTCCATTTTACTAATACAGAGCTCCAAATCTCCTGCATAAACATCGATTTAAATGGTCACTGTCTTTTTAACACATTTTCCATGCAATCAATAGTACTGGCAAATATAAGAAACTTTGTAATATATCTTATTGGACAAATTCGCTTTTTTTTTATCCACTTAGGAGCCACTATCCAAGTAAGAAGCACTCAACACAGATACAGGCAGATCGAGCCGCAGCTTGCAGCTAATTTATTTCACTTCTGTTCTGGATTCACAGACGCACAGCTCAGTACTGTTGGAAAGTGTCCTCCTTGCAGCAGCTGCTGCTTTTGTCTTTGCGCTACAGAGAAAGATGAGCAGAAATCTATCTTTCTATTTGGGGTTGTACATACAAATCATGAGGTCTCATAGAAGAAGTCCTAATTGGGACCCCTACAGAAGAGCATATCCCACAAGCAATTTTCCTCCTATTAAAGACCCATAGTGTTCCCACACATTAAGATACCCCTTTCACAGCCGCCATAAAAGTATGATGACAACACTTCAATCACAATATGATACCCCCACAGTGAATTCCGCCACAGTACCCCCTCCCGCAAAGTAGTATACCCCTACAGTGAAACCAGCACAGCCCTCCTCTCAGTTTGATGACCCTCCACACAACACTCCATATAGTATAATAGCCTCCACAAAACCCCAAAACCCTCCCCAATGTGTAATTGCTCACATACATTACTCTGGCCACCCACATAGTCCTGAAAACAGTATAATTCCCCCCAAAGCCCTCCAAATAGTATGATGGCCCCCACATAGCTCTGAAAACAGTATAATGGTCCCGCATAGTTCTCCAAACAGTGTAATGGCTGCCAAATATCCCTACAAACAGTATAATGGCCTCCACATAGCCCTCCAAACAATATAATGGACCCACATAGCCCATCAAACAGTATAATGGCCTCCATATAGCCCTCCAAACAATATAATGGACCCACATATCTCTACAAACAGTATAATGGCCTCCACATAGCCCTCCAAGCAATATAATGGACCCACATAGCCCTCCAAACAATATAATGGCCCCCACATAGCCCTCCAAACAATATAATGGACCCACATAGCCCTCCAAACAATATAATGGACCCACAATGACCAACAAACAATATAATGGCCTCCACATAGTCCTCCAAACAGTATAATGGCCTCCACATAGTCCTCCAAACAGTATAATGGACCCACATTGCCCAACAAACAGTATAATGGCCCGATATAGCCCTTCAAACAGTATAATGGGCCCGATATAGCCCTACAAACAGTATAATGGGCCCGATATAGCCCTACAAACAGTATAATGGATGCCACATAGCCCTACAAACAGAATAATGGCCTTCACATTCATTGGCGTCATCGCGCCCGCTGCGCTAGGATGGTAGACGCACAGGACGATGATGGAGAAGTGAACTGACGGCTCCCTGTTCCATTATTGCTATCCAGGATGCAGGTATGATTGAAAGTGCGATGTGAAGTCCCAAAGCAGCCGCGTGGTCCGCCGCTATTAGCGGTATGCCTCTCTATGTGTGCAGTGTATGGGAGACATCATCACAACTAGTCTCCTCCCACTTCCCACTAGTTCAGAGAGAACTGAAAATTGGAGAAAGAGCCTAAAGATGAAAAAAACTGATGGAAAAATGCAGGATACAAGTCATATAATATCCAGAAATACTTTTAATTTTCATGTACACGCACATTACAGCTAATTCTGAAAAGTCACCTGAAATGATGGGTAATAATCATATCATTTTGACCTGCAGTGTCCACTAGAGGGAGCCCAGGTGCTGGTTGCATACTGTTCATACCCTCAATAATAATACAGTATGCAATAAACTCACGAGCTCCCCCTAGTGGAGGAAAATATATAATTACGGTATATGTCTGTATCTCTGCAGGGGATTGGGAGCTCTGTATAAAAAAAACAGAGCTATGAAAACTACACATATCTATTGAGAAATTAATCAACACTAAATATTAGACCTAAAAATTGCCATTTTATTAAATGATGGACATTCACTTTAAGCTACCGAATCGCATGATGAGTAGTGATTTGGGGGGGGTGGGGTCAGCCAATATTTAGCCTATTAATTCACCAGGGTTGATTGCATTTTCATATTTTTTTTTTTTTTTGGTCCAGTTCATGGAACAGAGGACTCTGCTGTGCGGAAAGTGCGGTGAATAACACATTTCACAGTTGGCAGTAATCAAAAATCATGACAAAGATCCAGTCATGGACACTGAAACCAGGTGTTCTCCATTTTACACGTCTGGGGAATTCTGGCAGTGCTGTTTTTAATGATAACTATATTTGGGAACAGATGGGGCAATTAGTAGCATGTCATTTTGACTGATCCAGCTAACATCCTGGCCTGCGAAGGGTCCCCGGGGACCGGTGTTGTCATCTAGCGCTATTCAGATTTCCTCCTAAAACATTACATTCAAAATATCCCGGGGAGCATCTGAGGGCAGGTGGATTTACCAGTGGATCTGTCATGTTCATGGGAAAAAGATCAAAACTGGGAGAAGTGGCCAAAAAAAAATCCAGTTAAACCACAGAAGCTAAATGTCGTTGTACGCAGCGTTAGATTGCAGAGATGAAGCTGGAAAGAGGGCAGATATAATAATATAACTGGTAGGTCGGGATGCATTTACCCTTTTCTTCCCACAACTTCTCCCTTGATACATTTTTCCTTGTATATAGTTCTAAAGGGCAGAATGATATTCGAAGGAGGGGATTTTTAATCCCCTCTGTTATGAATGTGCTAAAAATGGTTTCTGAGCAGAGGCTCTCTCTGGTGGTTACAGACAGTATTGAACCTTTCAGCGAGGAATGGCAATCTGGGATCACGGACTGGTCTGATATAAGGGAGGTTCCCTCCCATGATGGTTGCCGGTGATCAATTGTTCTTGTCTCAATTGTGATTCCTGGTTCATTTGGAAGTTTGCTGAGTCTTGCCTGCATCTTCTGCTATCAGATAAGATATTTTCTGCTTTTATTTTTGTGCTTGCTTTTTGCATTGTTCCCTGCACTTTTGTGGAGGTCAGCCAGGTCCCCTCCGGGGGCTTGTGCCCCTCTCAGTTTATCTGGAGCCACTGTTGTTTGTTCAATTGCTTTTTCCTGTTTTTTCAGTGGCTGCGGCTTAGTTTTGTTACACCAGAGAACTGATTTAGGTGGTAGAGGTCGTGTGATCTCAGGTGTTTTTGCAATCAGTAGAGTTGGTATTTTTTAGGGATTTTTTTGGATTGCAGTGAGTATCCTTTCCTGTACTTTTCTGTCTAGACAGATTGGGCCCCAGCGTTTGCTCATTCTATTTTCTGTCTGTGTCCGTTCTTCTTCTTGTCTAACCGCCATTACATGTTTGGGGGCTTCCTATTTTCTTTGGGGATCTGCTCCGGGGCAGATAGCTTTCATCTTTCTGCCTTTAGGTGTAGTTATCGCTCAGGCTGTGACGAGGCGTCTAGGATCAACATAGGAACGCTCCACGGCTACCTCTAGTTGTGTGGTTAGTTCAGGTTACTGCAATCCAATAGGTTCCAGCCTCTCTGGTGTATTGCTGTTTTTGCTTACTCACCTCAGCTACCGAAACATAACACCCCTCCATATCAATTTTTCTGGCATGACAAATCTGCAAAATTTGATACAAAAGGAAGTTGGTTGGTGGAAGAGGCTCAACATTTTTGTGACTTTTTGCCCTTTTCTATCCTCGTGGACTTAGGATGACTTAGGATAAGTCATGAATATAGCTCTTGATGGGACGTGAGTGTTAGAGAACCTCCATAAGAGTAACTCCGAAATTATAGGTGTAGAGTCTAAGAATGTATAAGTTCTCTGACGTTATTTGGTTCATCTTTTCGTTGCACTTATTCACAGAGGCTGACGTGGTTCCACCTGGGCTCCGAAGCCTGATAGGGCCCCATATAAAACACTACTATAAATGATGCATCATAGTTGGGTAGGGCGGGGGTTACATGTTTTGCATTAGGATTTTTGAGCTTCAATGTATCCCTTCAACGTTCTTACCCATTATTTTAAATTTTAGGGGGCTTTTTGGCCATGTAATAAAATGCAATTTTTGGCCACTTATTTTTGTGTTTGTGCTTTATTAATGTTGCTTAGTCATGGACATTAACCAATCACCTGCTGGAAAACTTCACGAAGTAGAGTAAAGTATAAAACCTCAATTATATATAATTAGGAAAAGTAAAAAAAAAGAATCCTGCTCAATTTAGTGACAATAGCTTTGGACCTTTGAGAAAGAGAGACTGACTTAGGTTGAAGCTGGTCTGCTGTCTCCATGTTGTGACAGCTGTGGGAGACTTAGTGTTTCTGAGTGTGGAGATAAGATTGTGTGGGTCAAGAATGGGAGTGCGCAGCATAGAAACATAGGGAAGGAGCTGCTATCTTTCTTCATGTTGGATGTAGTTATATAAACAGAAATGTTAGATGGATTCCTGTGTATTTTAGAGCAGCAGAAGAAGGTTAGAAAATAGCAATTGAGGTAAGTACCGTTACATCCTTATCTTCATTATGCATTGTGAAGTGGATCCTCTTCAAAGTCCATTTAAAAAACGCTCCAAATACTCTCTGAATGTGCTTTAATATTGATTTTGAAACAAGTAAAAAAAACCTCCATGTGAACATACCCTTAAAATGAATGCCAAATTCTGAGCACAATTTTAGATCTACTATTCTGTGCAGATTAATATCATACTATACTTTAACTTGAGAATAGTCAATGTAGGATATATCTGATACAGAGCAGAAAATTCAATGTAAACTCCCTGTCTACACCACTAGAGGGAGTAACTATGAGTTACTGTATAAACTATTGAGTTCAAAGTGGGGTGTATGCAGTAAGCTCCTGTGCTCCCTCTAGTGGTGTCTGTCGGCAGTCAGAATTTTATCGTGGAGCACTATGTTATGAGGAGGATTTGGTGCTTTTTAAATATTTGTGAGACTAATCAGCATGACATTTTTGACCTTCATAAATTAAAAAATGGTGATGGTATGTAGATGTTCAGTCGTAAATCATTTTTGCTGATACGAGTTAGAGCTAAAAAGTTGCCTCTGAACCCTAGTGCACATGGGTGTAACAGGACCTTTCTACCACATAGAAAAAATTATATCACTATTATAGGGCCAGGAACATCAAGTTACAGCTCTGACGAGAGGTTTAGCCACAGGTTGAAGACCACATGCCGTCATTGGAAGGCCCAGATTAATTTATCTCTGGGATTACTGGGAGTAATTTGTGTGCTATGGGACAAGTGTCCTGCATGGTTCACTTGAATATAAACTAGTAACCGTAAATGTTTATGATCCTCTTCGGAAAAAAATTTTTTCTTGTGGTCCGAGGCTTGTGGAGCACGCAGAGTACATCCGTGTTCTGAGACGAGAACTCTTGGCTCTTAGAAGAGAGCATAATGTTATTGTGCTGAGTAAGGTCGTACTAAAGACCAGTATAACACGAAATCACATGATAAGTACGTTCTGTCCTCTGATGAAATTTTTGAGACCGCTGCGCATAGAACTGTCTGTCCTTCACAGTTTTTCTCTGTACCCTACACAGGTGCCAAAATGCCAAACTTCTCGAGGTGACGGTCACATTGGCGTCGGCTGTCTAGGAGGGAAATCAGAAAGCTGAAAAGCGTGTCAACGACTTCAAAATTTTGCAGATAAAATCTGGATTTTGATTTTTTATTTTCACTGGTCCATACAATCTAATACGAATATAAAGATACGTGACTTAAACATGGATGAACCCCCACAATCACCTCATCTCTACCATGAAGATTAAACCCTTGCTGATGGTGTCTCCTGGAAATCTACTTAGTAGGTAGCGTGGTGCGCTAGTTGGGGAACACTGGAGTAGAAGAGCAAGTTTATGGCTGAAGTTCAATAAGTAATTTTATATTCATTTCACCCACTGATACTTAAGGTACTTAGAATCTTAGACAATTACTAATGCGGAATGGCCAAAAACCAACAAAAATTACATATGGTGGCTACAAACGTAGCTGACTTCTACTTTAAAATGAATGAATAGTATCACTATTGGATATATAGGATCATTATGAGATATCATTGTAGGACCATAGATATGACAACATCAAGCCTCAGTCCAAAAATCTTTTTTGGTTTTGTAGCTTTGAAGGTTGCTTATGGTAGACCAGATGAAATCTAATCTCAAGGTGGTTCTGAACCAGTCGATCAAACCTAATCACTCAAAAGTCAATTAAGGTGGGTTAAAATTAAGTTTAGGGTCAGGACTGGATTGAAAATGTCATATCAGTAAGAAGAATGCTTAGGTCAAGAAAAATCAAGATTAAATCTATGCTTGATGGTCACAAGGATAGATCAGAAGTTGTAAAACTTAAAAGGGGTTGTCCCATAAAGAACATATATCACCTATCCACAGTATAAGGGATAGATGTATGAACACTGGGGTCTGATTGCTGGGACCCCCAACGATCACGAGAATGGGAGGTACAAATTCCACAATTATACCCATAGCCACCATCAAGGCAATGTAGGTAGAGTCAGGGGATCATGCATATAAGAAACTCTGGTCAACCTGCTGGCTGCAAGGATGGGCAAACCTGGTGTCCGAGATGATGACCTTCTTTTTGTAACTGTTTTTACATCCTTAATCCCACATTTAATCCTATAAAGAAATTGAAGCATAATATACTGGAGCTCCAGTAGCCGGGACTGGGGGAAACTTTGTGTAGATGGTTATGGAATGGGCTAAATGACCGGAAACAAAGAGTTGTCATAAATGGGATGTAGTCAGCAGTGGGGACCGCAGGGATCTGTACTGGGAGCAGTGGGGACTGCAGGGATCTGTACTGGGAGCAGTGGGGACCGCAGGGATCTGTACTGGGAGCAGTGGGGACCACAGGGATCTGTACTGGGAGAAGTGGGGACAGCAGGGATCTTTACTGGTAGCAGTGGGGACAGCACGGATCTGTACTAGGAGCAGTGGGGACCGCAGGGATCTGTACTGGGAGCAGTGGGGACCACAGGGATCAGTACTGGGAGCAGGGGGGACTGCAGGGATCTGTACTGAGAGCAGTGGGGACTGCAGGGATCTGTACTGGGAACAGTGGGGACCGCAGGGATCTGTGTTACGACTGATCCTTTTTAACCTCTTTATTAATGACCTTGTGAATGGGATTGAGAGTAAAGTGTCAGTCTTTGCTGACGACACCAAATTATGTAGGATACTAAAATCTGACCTTGACTTTATGATATTACAAAACGATCTCGATAAGATGTCTGAATGGGCAAACACTTGGCAAATAAGGTTTAACCCTTTCCGACGTTGGGCATAATAGCATGCCCACGTCCGAATCCCTCCCTTTGATGTGGGCTCCGGCGCTGAGCCCACATCTTTCTCAGCACATATTAGCTGTTTTAAACAGCTGACATGTGCCTCTAACAGCCGCAGGTGGAATAGCGATCCACCCACAGCTGTTAACCTGTTAAATGTCACTGTCAATCTCTGACAGTGGCATTTAAATCGTGCTTCCAGGAAGCATGATGTAAATCCCGCCCATTGGTGACCCCGTCACGTGATCGCGGGTCAC
>VIAB01002580.1:0-10271 GCA_009801035.1 Oophaga pumilio | reverse complement strand
GCATGACCATGTTCTTTAAATACCTTCCGGGAGGCCACCAGGAATGTCTGCATGTCCAATTTCACTGGATCCCCATCTCCCACAAGGGGTTTATCCATGCTAACGATTCTCGGCAAGGTGAGACATCAGGAATCCTACCTTCACCTGATGAATCAGGAACTGATGGACCAAATGTTCATAGTGTACAGTGCACTGGTTCAAGAATCCAGAGCACTGCTTAGGGTCTCCGCTGAATCGTGGTGGAGCTGAGAAATGAAGATTAGGTCCAGGAGTATAGGTTCACATGCATAGTAGGCTTGCCTGTAACTGTGACACCTTGAGCTGGAGCAGAAGAAGCAGACATGGTTAGAACGTCCAAACTGGTATTTACAGTCCTTAGATAAGACAAACATTTTTCTTGCTGATCACGCTGACAGTAGATCTCTTGATACAGCTCTGCAGCCTGGGGCATCTTGGGATCCATGACCTAAGCAAACTGTTACGCTCCTAGATGGCGCATGTGTTTCGTGGACCCACTGTGCCACAGACCGGACAGGGTGGCCAAAGGGATAAGTTCACAGTTCTGGCCTGGGTATTCAGTCACCAGGGTGGCAGACAGAAGCAGTCACAGGAAACAAGGACTAACGGGAACATGGAATACTGGATATAGGACACTAACAGACTAGAGAAGGGGGACCTGGCAACATACATTTACCACCAACCGCCTAATAGAAATATAGGGGTTGTTCAGGCACCTCCCAGTAGGTGAGGGTGCTTCTAATACAAGATGTCTCCCAGAAATTGGCTGGGACACACCTTGCAGGTGAATGCACATTTAACTAAATGCTTTCCAACGGTTGCTGGGGGTATTTACCATGTGCACACACTGCCCCTTTAAGAACAGGGGAGTGCGCAGCCGCACCCTAGGTATGCCACCAAGACAGTGCGGTGTGCACAGAGGAGGATTCAGGCAGGAACTGGAGCATGCCGAGGATCGTGCCGTGGGCTGGGGCGGTGAGTAAGCCAGCAGACCCACATGATGGCATTGGCAGAACATCATGCAGGGCCTCCGGGCAAAACGTTACAAATACATCACTAGAATCACCATCAGTACATGAATACATCACCAGAACCACCATCAGTACAGGAATACATCACCAGTACCACCATAGTGTCCCCTCATGCCCCCCACATTTTTGCCCCTACTGTCCTGTCACACATTTCCCCCACCCTCCTCATACTATATTTCTCCACCTCTTCGCAATATTGTCTCCTCACACATTTTACCTATCCCTCTCCATGCTGTCTCTTCACATATTTCACCCCTGCAAATACTCTCTCCTCACACATTGTCCTCGCTCTCTATACTGTCTTCTCATGCATTCCCCCACTCACCATACTGTTTCCTCACACATTCCTTCCCCTACCCTCTATACTGTCTCCTCACACATTTCTTCCCATCCCCATACTGTCTCCTCACACATTTCTTCCCCAGGAGAGAGACATCAATAGCGTGATCAGAAGACCTAACGTCTCCCTGACTTAGAAGTGCTAGCAATCACAGACGCGAACACAATTTAATGCAAGGAGCTGGCATTTTATACCTTCTCTCAGCTGGCTGTCAGTTTGACACCCAGCTTAGAGAGGAACCGGCCACCTGGGAGACACCTTGGACTGCCACATCAGGCAGCCTGACGGTGCCCCCCTACCGCATGTCGAATGCCCTGTTTGCCCCACTTAGACACGAACGCTGATTATGGTGTGATTGTTGTTCATTAATTCTTAGAAGTGAATTCTTTAATGTCTTACAGTTTTTTCATGTAATTATTTCTGGTTGTGTAGGCCAAAATTTTATTGTCTCACCTGGTGAGGTGGATTCTCGAAGTCGTAGGTCTGGGTGAGTAACTCGAACCAAAGGCAACTCGCAGCTTTGCAGGCAGGCATTGCCGGTCAGAAACTGGATCAGTGAGGATCAGCACAACAGAGTATACAGTATGGCAGGCAGAGAAACAAATCAAGTTACCCCAGAACCCAGAAGACATGAAGTCAAGAGTGTAGATATTCACAATAACTGAAAACGTATAGACAGTCCAGGACTTCCATCAAGCAAATGGTTAACAGCGGAGTTGCATGTTTTCAGGAGAGAGATGATCAATGGCAGAGATGTAGGTAATCAGTAAACACATGGTTAACAAAAGGTAGAAGTGATAAACAGTTAAATTGGATACTTGCTTGAAGAAGATACCACACACTGCTGCAGCAACTTTGCAGTGTGAACAGTACCAGACTTGGTTATGCTTACAGCAAATAAGGGCTTATCGGCAGGTCTGGGCCAGGAAATGATGAACAAGCAGGAGTTGGCTGAAAAAATGATGACCAGCTGAGAATAATGGATGGGTAGACAAACTCTAGCAGTACACATGGAACAGAATGTAAAGCTCACTTAATAGACAGGAAATTGCTTTCTGAGTCGGCCATAAAAAGTTTTGAATGAAGATGTCAAAGGGGTTTGCCTGGTTACTTGGAAACCCAGGTAAGCACTACAGCAAAAAGAGGCAGCCATAGGAGATGGAAGCAGGGCCCACTGGTGGAGCCGGGGCAGGCGGGTAACTGAAAAGTACATTCAGATGACCAAATGGTCATCTATGTGGTGGCCACTTCAGGTATCTTCTCTATGGCTTACTTGGGTATTTGTTGTGCTGCGGAACCTATATCGTCAATTTTTTTAAGCACTGTTACTACCTGCTTCCTAAAAGATTTGGAGCAAAGCTCTACCAAATGTTGTCAATTGGAGACATGATAAAGAACATTTTCATGAAAGCTGAATACCCAAGAAGTTTTTCGATTCAGTGTAGTAGAAATCAGATCCACTTGTAATCTTCTGGGATGTCTCCAGGACTTTTATCATGATCACTGTGGATCTCTAGAGTTCTGCAAAGTCAATCCAAAATGGTTAAAATAAATATACGCTTTGGAAAATCACTTAAAAGTCCTTCAATCATGAATTGACCCCTGCAAAAGAAGAGAAGCATTAAAGGGATTATCCAGTAATCTATTATTTTTTCAATAATAATTTTCATAGAAAAATTAAAATCCATAAGACATCTCCAGATGTCACCCTCACATAGACATCTGGAAGAAGAGCTTACACTTGAAACTCTTTGAAGTAGACCTCACACTGATCATATGGGCAAGAAGGTAAAATTACGCATAGCTAGAAAGTGAGAGAAAGTAATTAAAACAAGGAAAATAGGGAGAGAGATAACGATTTAACCTCTTTTGAAGCAGAGGATCCCTGCAGTTTACAGCTAATTAAACAGAAAATGTGTACATGGTGCTGGAACAAAGAAGAACCCTGCTCTAGCCGGGGAGGTTGACTTCTGGATAAATCCCCTGATTAGGTTATCCTTGATATATTCGGACACGGCTTGGGTCTCTGCCTGAGACAGAGGATAGGTAAGGCCTCAAGGGGGAGAAGAACCAGGAAGAAGGTCTATAGAGCAGTCATAAAGCCTGTGTGGTGGTTGCATCTCTGTCTCATTCTTACTGAAAATATCCGCATAGGTCCAATAAGTAGGAGGCAAGCCAGTTAAATTTGATGGAGTAGCCAGAAGTTGAGAAGACATTTCTCATGACAGGACTGACCCCAATGAAGTATTTCTCTAGATCTCCAATCCAAGACAGGCTCGTTTGCTCGTAGCCTTGGCAGGCCAGGAGCAGGGGATGGGACAGACCTGGTAGCACATAAAAGAGATCTTCTCTGAGTGCAACATTCCTACCCGAAGTTCTACAGGCTCGGAAATGAATGGCTTCGGATAGAAGATGAGTATCTGATATCAATCCACCATGGCCTGTTGTATGAAATTTCCTGCAGAACCAGAGTTCAGATAGGCCGATTCAAGGAAACAGGTGTTGCCACAGGAAACGGACACTAACAGAATCAGTGGGGGAGAAGAGTTATTCTCACCCAAGGTAGCCTCTCCTACTGACCCTAGGCCTGGGAGCTTCCCAACTACTCAGAACAGGAGCAAATTAGATGTTCGTGACTCCCACAGTAGAAGCACCTCCCCTCGGCAAGACAGACCTCCTAACGATGCTTGGCCAACTTCACCCGGTCGACTTGCATAGATGTAGAAGGGAGTGTCAAAGCTGAGGTCTGTGGCATGGTAGGAGCCATGCGCATAGGTGTTTTCTCTTGGATCACCTCCTTGGAGCGCTCTTGAAACATGAGGTCGATCTGGGTAGCCAGGGATACAGGGTCATCTAAAGAGGTGGGAACATCTCAACCAGCCAGCTTGTCCTTAATTCTCCCCGACAGGCCCTCCCAGAAGGCGGCTATTCCAGACAAGCTCGGAGGACAGGGTACAAAAACGAATGGCGTACTGGCCCACAGTGAGGTTTTCGTGGCACAATCTGAGGAGTGAGGATACTGCGGAGGAAACACTGCCTTGCTCATCAAAGACCTTGCAGAAGGCTTCTTGGAAAGTCATCAAATTGTGGTTGGGCAGACAGACAGGGTCTGGAACTGGGAACATAGCTGGTAGACTGGAGAGTCACAGCTGAGGTTGCCGCAGCTTGGACAGGAGCGTATAAGGCCGCAGATGATTTTGCCTTGCTGGTCCTTCTGATGGGAGACCTCCTGGTACAGATTAGAGACTGGATGGGATGGAGAGCCAGCGGGTTCCATGTCCTGAGCAATCTGAAACATACGTGGTAGTGGAACCATTGTGCTGTGGACTGGGAGAACCTGGAGGGGTGTGACTAGGCAAACACCTGACTCTTCGTTAGAGCCCCTGATGGTGTGGTTAGACTTGGTTACAGATGGATGCCGGGTGCTACTCCAGGGGGCAGGAAGCAGGAACGACTAGGAATGGGAATGTTCGACTGGTAGTAGACATGGCAGGTATACGGGAATGGCAGGTGTTGGCAGGCACAACTGGTATACAGGCATGCACGGCAGATGCAGGCAGGTACAGACAGGTATAGACAGATATACTAGAACTGGGGACCTGAGATATAGTAAGCATGCAGACAAGCAGAGTGAACACGTTGCTCAGCCAATTGCATGATTGTCCTTATGATTGGAGACAGCGGAGTTGCGTTCCCTTGACAAAAAGGTAACAGCGGTTGGATCTGTGTGCCTCCACCGGCTGTATATCTTTGACAATAATAATAATGATAAAATTTTTAAAGTAACCTGGCTCTGCCTTCAGATATTCTCTGGCATCTTTTTCTGTCTTTAGCTCCTAAATATATGTGTATTTCTGCTTAGATTAGGAGAGATATCCAGTGCCAGTGTAATCAATGAAAACTACATGTCCCACAAACACCTGGCTGCTTTCCAAGCTCCCTGCACATTGGCTGCTTCCCCAACTGCTCTGTGCTTTTTTAGTGGCTACTGGGGCAAATTTGACAAGAGGAGATATGGTGCTGTGCATAGTTTAACATTATCTTGAGAAATGTAATTTTCTCTCTGTACGGCCCTGTGTAAAGGTTTCTAGTCCCCCAATTCTGTATGTGTCCTAGATATATTCCCCCTATGTGTTCCCTCCGAGCTCCAAAATGTGTCTTTACGGGATATATCCTCTGTTAGCCAGGTAGGCAAAATCAACAGTATCTTCAGGTCTACATTTGCAACTATCTCATCCCGGCAGCTTATCCCCATTTAACCCATCGATACTCTGTATTTGCGGACAGCCTGTTAACAACCCTATGTCTGCCAGTTTAGTACTCATATTAGGCCCTGCCGGATGCTAGATGCAGGGCTTAATAGGATGTTCCTAAATCACTGTATTGCACCAAGCAATTGAATGTTCATGTCCCATATTGGAACTAATAAAAATGTAATACAATATCTAAAAAGATCTATAGACAAATCTAAAGATCTATCCATAAAAAGAACCTCAAATATTAAAAGCTGAAAAAAAGTATTTTTTTTAAATTATAGAAAAGTTGTAAAAACTTATCAAAAACAACTGGATAAAGTTATCATATCATTCTTAACTCACTGTGGATATTGTAAAAATGGAACCCAAAACTAGAAAAAAAATTGCAGATTTTTTTTTTATGTTCTCACTCCTCCAAAATATTTAAAATACAATTATGTCCTTAAAAAATGCAGACGATCTCGCAAAAAAAAAGTCTGCATTAGGGTATTTTGAAGGAAAAAACTGCAAAAAAAATGCCATTTCCCACAATTTTTTTTATGGGAAGTAGGAATCTCGGCTCATCGGTGCTGATCGAACCCTCAGCGATCAGCCGTATTCTATGATATCAAGTGTTCAATTTTCCTACAGCGCCACCAGAGACAAAATGAAGCATTGCACGATGCATTTTAATGCATGGACAGGTGGGGTCCTCCAGATCAAGAACTAACTCTTTACAGCCTCCAGGGTCCTGAGTCTTGGTCAACCCACAAATAAGTAACCCACAAATAAGTAATTTTCATAAAGATATTAATTTTTGGAAACTTGAATTTAACTTTGATATTCTCCCTTGCATGCGTTTTCCCGCAGTGATTTCTTTAATGTACCTTGTGCTAGAAGAGGAGGTAAAGGAGGGGGTACAGCATGGGGAGAGTGAATAGGGGAGGGTGTGTAGCACAGGAGCAGGAGGTGGACGGGGTTGGGGGTGTCTGAGGATTTAGAGTGACACAAAACACGTGTCTGCAGGCCGGCCGTGGTAGCAGGTGCAGGGAGGAGCTGGGAGAGGAGGGGGACACTGGTCTGTAGGGAGGATAGTCAATCTCCATAAGGTGATGGAGAAAGTTACATCATGGGGACTTGTCCTATTAACTGCAGCAAAAGTGCGACTCCTGAGCCCGGCCGCAGTAGGTGACGCCTGACAGGTGAGTGACAGCTCGGCTCCTCACACCCTGGACTTTATTGATGATGTCGCTTGTCGCCGCAGTTTTAGATTTTGCAGGGCTTTTCATGTATGGGGTGTGAATACTTATGGTTTTAAGGGGCGGCGTGAAATGTGCTTTCCTGGACATACTAGTGCAAAAAGTTTGGACTGGACGCAGGAAACATCTGGGAAAGTTTACAAAGTTTGCACAGGGGTGTCCAAAGTGATGTTCTGACACTGGCGTTCATAGATAGACGCTTACGTAAAGAGGTTTGTCCAGGAGTGGACAATCTATACCGGCTTCATGTACCGGCGCCGCTGGACCGCTCTTATTCCTATGTCATGTGAACACTGCAGTCGATCAGCGGCTGTTGATCGGCTGCAGGCTTCACAGTTTTGTCCGCTGAGACAAAACCCTTTAATTTGATCTGATGCAAACTGTATGGGGTAGATCAATCGCTAATATATTGAGTCATCTGATCGGTTTGCAGATTCGCTCACGACCCTGACGATTTTTTAGGCCACGTTAAAAAAAAAAAATGTGATCCCCTGATGAATGAAAGATCAATGTGGTCAATGATCGCGAAGAGAACAAAAATATATGACGTAAATAATAGGAAAAAAACAACTAAATATATAAATATAAAACTTTGTACTATAGGTTACAAATGAATAGTATCACAACCGTGAAGCATTCTGGTATAATGGGGTCCTCCTAGTGTTTTCTGGGTGGGATGGACCAGGTGGCTGATTCCACTGTCAGGACTCCCGGTAATCAGTGGTGATCTGTGACTGAACGCTGCAGCAAGTCCTCCATTCTTCTACAGTGACACCTAAGGGTGATATAAGGCATTACACAGTTCTCATTGAAATCAATGGGATGTCCATGTCATGTATAGATGTCCCGGGTCCTCCGAAATCTAAAATGCTCTCCGCCCCATGTGAAAGGTGGTGGCTTCTGATTCTCTTAAGAAGTTTTGCTAATGGGTTTTATATAACAGGTAGCCCCTTTGGGTAGCACATTCCTGATAAGTACCGCTGAAGAAAAATATATGTGCTTATGATGGGGATGAACGATGATGGTGATGATGATTATGGTGATGTTGGTAGTGGCTACGTTGGTAATGATGATGGTGATGATGATTATAGTGGTGATGATGATAATGACGATGGTGGTGATGATGATTATGGTGATGATAGTAGTGGTTATGTCAGTAATGTTGATGGTGATGATGATTATAGTGGTGATGATGATAGTGACGATGGGGATGATGACGATTATAGTGATTTTGGTAGTGGTTATGTTCGTAATGATGGTGATGATGTTAGTGGTGGTGAATACAGGATATCAGACTTTCCTAGTTAACATTCAATTAGCATGGCACTGAAAAAGCTACGAAAACAAGCAGGTGGCCGCCATACCATGACCTGTTCCAAGCCATCCCTTTGCGAATCTGTATAACACATCTGCATCAAACTGAAAAGGACTTGTGGGAGGAGCATGTGCTTAGAGTGTTTTGATTGGCTGAAAACAGTGCTCCTCCCCTCATGTCCTTTTTAGTTTGATTACAGCATGATGTATCACAACAGCCACATATTACATACTCAAGCACTGAAGACTGATCTTCTCAAAGACCATGGCCAGCGAGGCAAATACACATCGGAATAGAAAATATCCCACAGGAAAAAAAGAAATCTCACTGTCTATAGGCGAAATGTCTTAACGCAAACTGCTACCGATGCCATATACCCTGGGCTAGCTAGTGACCGGAATGACCCTGTTTATGAGCTTTTGCTGTATAACCTCTTTTCTTGACCTGTATGTGTCATGGCTTAAAACAGTTGTCGCAACTTAGCAAGTTTGGGTAGAACAAGAGTTTTAATGAACATAGATAGGTAACTACCATAGAGTTTATAGGGTACAAGGCAGAGCCCTCTTGAGATCTGAGGTTCCTACCACTAATCCTAAGAATGGGGCTCTGAAGGGCCTCATGGGCATGGAAAGGCCACTCTATTCATTGTTCATAGAACCGGCAGAGGTTTACGAGTGCAGCACTTGGCTTTTCCTCCAGTCCCATAGAGAATGAATGGAGTGATAGCTCATATGTATAGGCTGCCACCGTTCCATTTGAACAGGGCACTTCAAAGGCCCATTCTCTGGATTGGTGGTGATAACTTTCATTCTTTGGACAATCCCTTTAAGGATCTGAAGATGGTTTTTGCCTTGTACCTTGTAAACTTAGTGCCATGTTCTCCCCTTGCAGCACTGACCATCATAAGTTCATTAAAATTCTCAACGTTGTTGTTTTTGGAGACTAAAGGGCATCATTTTACGAGATTTGGTAGGTCAGAAGACCAATGGGCTGGCTTGTAAAATTATGTTTACAAGCCAGATTAGGCAAGGGTCTAAAGGGTATAATTTTAGGAGATTTATTAGGCCAAGGGACTGAAGGTCATTATATGAGATTTGTTGGGCCATTGGACTTGTATATTAGCTCCGATTTCCAGTCCATCACATCTTCTAAGCGTCCCCAATTTTTCTTGGGATGAAAGTTTTTGCGCGCTGTATGTAAATTAAGGGGTCATACTGTATAAGGATATTTGAATGGAAAAAGCTTCTTAGATTTTTTGTAATTAGGCAATTTTTTTGTTATTATTTCAATTAATCACATTTTTTTAAGATCTCTGCTTCGTCTTATTGAGTAGCGATCGTCTTTGCTGAATTCTGGGGGATGAAAATTTGCTCTGGTCAAATTCTGGACAACGTCGTGCACCCTTATGGTCAACACTGGACCGTTTTTTTTAACCCTTAGGAGAAAAAAACAAGTTAGGATCCAATGTGCGGACAGCAAGCAGAGATCTTGAACATTTGTAGGATTGATGTAAAAGTAAGCCAACTTGCGCTATATGATTTCTCAGAATATAACTACTCCTTTATGTAAGAGGTGGAAGAGATATAAAAGGGCTCTGCATAATTTTTGGTAAAAAGGGTTCACCAAAAATTAGCCAATCCTATGATATCCTACTGTCAAGACACCTAGCCATCAACTCTGATCTGAGCGTCAATCGAGAACTAAGCGATAAATTATTCTACAGCACTCCTAGAGGGGAAATTAAGTATTACACAATTCTCATTAAAATCAATGGTCTTTGTTTGTGGGGTCAGTCCTCCAGAGGGCTTAAAAAAAAGGGACCCAGAATTACAAAAAAGGGTCAATTAAGTTTTTTGGAAAAAAAAATACAAGTTAGAAAGGATTTTTTTTTCCAACCCCCAAAAATACCTAAAATGGCTCAAAGAGACTACACATTTAAGGCATCGTAAAATTTATTCTGTACAGTAAATGCAAAACAGAAAAAGAAAACTGAAAAATTAGCCCAGAATTGCTGTTTTTTATTTATCCCACCTCCCAATTTATTTTATTTTTTTAAAATCCCATTTTAAAAAT
>VIAB01002579.1:87584-97866 GCA_009801035.1 Oophaga pumilio | reverse complement strand
TTTCTCAATCTGATAACTCTGCTAAACTTATCCTCTGCAGCAGAGGTAAGTCTTTGTCTTCTTTTTCTGGAGCGATCCTTATTTGAAGCCAATTTAATCATAGCAAATTATGGTTTTCATGACAGCGCTTGAGAATACCTTTAAGTTTCTAGCAATTTTCCAGCTTGACTGACCTACATGTTTCAAAGTAATGATGGACTGTTTTTGTGTAAGGAGATAGACCGGACCTCGGGTACCTGTATGCCGGGTCCGGAACTGAAGAGGCTGCATCCCCTGTTCCCGGGGGGAAGCCTGAGAGAGGTGTACCTTCCCCTGCTGCAGGGGGAAAGGAGAGAGACGGAGCTTCATGCTGACATGAGGGGGTGGGGCGAGCCTAAAAAGAGTTCGCAGACAGAGAAGGAAGAGAAGGGAAAGCGCGCGCTGCAGAGAGGGTCGGCGCCTAGTGATTGCAGCACGCAGAGCGGTGATTAGAGCGCTCTGCGTACCCCACCAGAGAGTGCTGGGCCTGTGACAGGCCGTGTTGCTGCTGTCCCAGACAGGAGCTGTAGTGCTGGGGAAATTAGCTGTGCAGAGCCGGGCTAGCAGAGCTGTACAAAGCCGGGCCAGCAGAGCCGTACAGAGCCATTCCAGCAGAGCGGAGTCGTGCGTAGCTAAGCCAGGTGCTGTACCCAGCATGATAGTGAGCACCGCACACGCTCTGCCCAAGAGTGACCACATACCTGACAGACCCCTGACAGTGTTCCGCCACCTGTCACGCCAAGAGGTGACTCAACTTTTGAGGAGAGAGAGACTGTAACGCACGTGCAGCGCAGTGAGGAGCAGGTGACTAAGCCATAGCCCCGTAGCCGAGGACCTGTGTACACCACGGAGCGACATCTCGCTCCGGCGGTCCCTCACACTGGACTCAGGACCGTGCTAGACACGTTTGAGCACGGGAAATCTTCTTGCCTCTCAGAGTCTTCGCCGAGACGTCACGTGCCGCTGTTGCTGGTGCCACCGTGGGATTCTCGCCTGTCAGAGACGCCTTCGAGATGATCTGCGCCGCTGTTGCCGATGCCATCGTTGGAACCTTGAACTTGCTCACAACAGAAGTCTACAGTCCGATAAGTTTTACCTCTTTATTACTGAACTCTGGTTCGTCCCTCACCTAACCTGCCATCCTCCCAGTTCTGCCCCATTCCTTACCGTCACCCTACAATCCCCCACTCCCAGCGTGGAGCACATCCCCCTGTAAATAAACCTGGTTAACCCTTCCTCTGCCTCCCCGTGCGTGACTGCATCCCGTGTTCCTGCAGGTTATTACATTTGCTCTTTACTTTATTGAGATATTCTTGCCATATTCTGGCTTAGATATAAAGAACAAAAAATAGTGCATAAGTCCAAATATTAGATATAAAAAAGATAATTTTATTGGTATCAAAAAATAAAAGGTAATTGGGACAGACAGCAGGGCTAAAAGAGCAGCACATATATCCACAAAAGCCCAGGCGGACAGACAACATGGAACCACCTATGCACTGCAGCAAGTAATGGAAGTGTATCGAATGGGCAGATATACCAAGTCAATGCAAACAATAAGAAAAAATCAATCAGATGTATAACTAGGGTCACATACTAATCACATAATGTTCCACAAATCCACACCTGGATACACCATAGCCCAAAATGGATCATAAGTAGCAGCAGACAGATAACAGTAATAGGTACATACCAGGTGGCGATGTGTCTCCCGCCCACCCCGACGCGCGTTTTGGAAATTCCTTCCTCAGGGGGCGTGACAGGATGAGGAACGGAAGGAATATATAGTTACCAAGGCCGGAAGTGCGCATATGCAGGCACAGACGACGCCGCGTCCTCCTCCACGACACAAACCCAGCCTCCGACGGCCGCACACATGGGGCCCCATGTGACCTGATGTCAGAGGCGGGCGGAAGTGGAAGAGGCAGGGCGGAAGTTGGGCCAGCTTGTTAGTAAAAGTATATCACGGCCATGTTACAAAAGGGCAGCGGTGAACTCATGTACACCCTGCACACAATATAACAGTATAGCTACGGCATAGATTGTTCTGGCGCATAGTATCCCTAAACTAACCGATCAAGTGTCAAATTGGTATAAGGAAGAAGATATGAAAACCAAAACAGCATACAATATATAGAAAACCGCAGTCATATCAATAATAAGCAAAAATAAATGGCACAATACAGTATCACAGTAGCAGCAAAATACAGTATATACATATAAATGCGCATACATCAAATGTCAACTGCGATACAATGCATAATATCATATTAAGAGTGTAATAAAAACTTCTCATATAAATATATGTGTATGTGTAGGTAAACAGAGAACCGCACAAATACACACATATAGGAGTGTATACACACAACAAATCCCCATATAAATACGGCTACAACATAATAGTGCACAGTAACAATATGTATACACAACCACCATATAGTATACAATAATCTATACATAATGTGTAACATAAGTAATCAACGTTAATCGCTATTACAATACATGAGATTGGTATATGTTACATGACAAACTATTAAAGCAGTAGTACACCAATTGACAGTATATGAGTATATACAAAGATATTAATAATATGAAGTTCATTTCCACAATACGATAGCGTGCTGATAATCCTTCCAGAAGAGGTCCTCATTATGGCAATATGGCAATGAATAAAAAATCACTAGAACAATAAGATAAAAGTTAGAAATACTGAATAAAAAAACAACCAAAATAGGTGCAAACAATTATGCGGACAGATCTGTATACTCTAAGACGTCAGATCCATTTGGTCTCCAGCCTCCCCAGACGTGTAGATAGTCCACCTCCTCTAATATTTATCCTGAGGGCATCAATACCACGTGCCCTCAGTAAAGAACCATCGCAATTATGAAATTCTTTAAAGTGTCTTGGTATTGTTTTCAGGGTGGCTACATCCTCATGGCATAGTGCCGCCTGAATCCGCAAAACGTGTTCCCTTATGCGGACCTTGAGTTGGCGAGTTGTTAGCCCGACATAAATTAGGCCACAGGGACACGTGGCATGATAGACCACATACCTTGTTGTGCATGTGATACGTTGTTTAATCCTAAATGTTTCAGTACCATCGGAATTAGAGAAAGTATCACACCGATCTATGTTGGGGCAGGCGACACATCTGCCACAAGGAGTGCAGCCAACCCTGAATCGAAAATCGTCCAAGAAGGTGGACACCTTTTGTCCAACATAGTGGCTAGAGACCAAATGGTCCCTCAAATTCTGGCCCGTCTGAAGGACATAGACGGTTGGGCTGGAATTAATTTACTGATGATTGGGTCAACTTTAAGTATTGGCCATGCCTTTTGAAGAATGGAACGAACCCTATTGGATTGCGAGTTGAATGTAGTCACAAACCTAACCACCTGATGATCCCCATCTGTATGCCTAGATGTAGCCTGATATAACAAGTCATGTCGTGGAGTATATTTTGCATGGTGATAAGCCGTCTTCACTGACCGACGACTATATCCGCGGACCAGGAAACGTTGTTTTAGTTCCTCCTCCCTCCGTTCAAAATCAATATGAAGAACAGATACGACGAAGGTGGAGGAACTGTCCCACGGGTACTGCCCTAATCATGTGGGATGGATGTCCCGAAGAGGCATGTAGAAGTGTATTTGGGGCACTCTCCTTTCTGAAAATATCCGTTTGCAGGATACCTCCAGAGTCCCTCCTAATGGTCACATCCAGAAAGTTCAATGAATTCACACTAGATTCAAATGTCAGATGAATGTTGAGGTCGTTGCTATTCAAAGTACTGATAAGTTGCTCAAGGTCGATGGGGGTGCCTTGCCAGATGAAGAAGATGTCATCGATGTACCGTGTCCAAAAGGGGACACGGTCCATCAACCCTTGTTCATCTGACAAGAAGAATTCCCTCTCCCACAGCCCCAGGAAGAGACCAGCATAGGCAGGCTCAAAAGCCTCCCCCATAGCGGTCCCCTGGAGCTGCAGGTAGAAGGAACCCTTGAACACAAAGGGCTTAGAACAGTTGTGGAACAGGCTTCAGCACAGTATGTATCTGTGTATCAATACTGTCTCTTTAAAACACACCTTATTACCACTTTCTGAAGGCCGGTGATTCCACAAATGAACTCTTGACGAGGCATACATGTTCATTAGAAGCCTCAGCAGGTGGGTGTACCTCTGTCCAAATGATTCGTGCTAACACTTCTATTTTTTAAAGCATTCTTTCTTTGCATCATTTTTCCCATACCTGCCTAAACTTTTGCACAGACATGACAAAGACCTGTCAATCAACTGAAATTAGTACGGTCTCTCCTTATAGTCTTTAGCCGGATTTTTAAACTGTGCTGTCTCTGAAATGCAATCACGCTGCCAGGCTCATGCTTCCCTTTGTCCGGGCAGCATGAATCTGATGACAGTTTCCCTTTAAATTTACAAACATCCCCTAGTGACAGGTGACTGCCATGACAATTTCACAAGAGACGGGAAGCAGTTTGGTGTGCCCTACCTGCATGGTCAGATGTCTCTCTATGGGGTACAGCAGTGGTTCACAATGAAACAGACACTCATTACTAACAACTTATTAAACCCTGAAAGATCGCTTTCATTAGGAACCAGTAAAACAAAGAAATTGGACAAGTTAACTGCTGGTCTTGTAGCGCTGACTTCCTCTCCGAGGCCCCACTCTTCTATGACTCCTCGAGGAATACGCTCATCTGTAATCAGGGAAATGTTTGAGATCTTTTCCAATATGTTGGCAAAATAAACAGAATTGCAGAAAACTACTGGAATGATCAGCACATGGTAACCAGAGTTTGCAATTGAGGTCTGAAACATAAACATCAGCGCGGTTACATGTATATATTGTGGGGTCCTGTTAATCCTTTAAGGATATACAGTAAATGACTTCAAAGGCCTCAGGGATATATTGAGTGCGCCCCCAGGATCGGCCCTGTTTTATGCACCCTCCAATGCTTGCAGATTCTGCCATCGGCCTCCTGTTCAGTTCTACGTCATAGAGGGGTCTGCATGTTGGAAAGTCTCCTTGGTAGAGACGTTTCTGCGTAATTGAGTAATTGAGGACAATTAGCCTGAGATTTGGTGGAGACTCATTAGCACTTCTATATCCTTGTTTTTTTGGGACAGGACAGCTTGTCTTCCACTGACACCTATTAGTTTGTTGACTGCCAGGAAGGGGTCTAATCTCCCGCTTACAGGCTGAGCTTCTCATTTCTTGGCCCCATGTCATACAGATCACACAGTGCTGACATCTGAGAGATTGTGTGGGTTTTGTGGTTCAGTTTACTGGTTTGCTATTTTGCCATAAATCTCCTTGTCTGTCTGTCTATCTATCTATCTATCTATCTATCTATCTATCTATCTATCTATCTATCTATCTATCTATCTATCTATCTATCTATCTTTTTATCAACAGTCTACACACCCCTGTTAAAATGCCAGGTTTTAAAAAATCATCAAAAGAATAATTTCAGAACCTTTAAAACTCATTGAAAAATAAACTAAAATCTTTTTGGGTGCAAACATAAAAATAAAGAACTAAAATAATGTGGTTGCATAAATATTCACACCCTTAGATTAATACTTTGTTGAAGTACTCTTTGAATGTATGACAGCACTCAGTCGTTTTAGGTAGGATTCTATTAGCAAGTCATATCTAGGATTGGCAATCTGTACCCACTTTTGCAGCAGCTCCACGTCTGTCAGATGGCTGGGGCATCTCCTGTGTACAGAGCTTTCTTCAGGTCACCCACAGATTTTCACTTGGATTCAGGTCTGGGCTCTGACTGGGCCATTTCATAACTGTGATATTTTTCTGACACAGCCATTCTTTTGTTGATTTGGAGATCGCTTAGGGTTGCTGTTATGCTAAATTTTGATATTCCTCTTGATCTTCAGCTTTGTAGCAGAAGCTTGAAGGTTTGGTTCCAAAATTGACAGATATTTGGAACTGTATATAATTCTCCCACC
Source organism: Oophaga pumilio (assembly GCA_009801035.1). Classification (NCBI taxonomy): domain Eukaryota; kingdom Metazoa; phylum Chordata; class Amphibia; order Anura; family Dendrobatidae; genus Oophaga; species Oophaga pumilio. Next base: position 91,857 of record VIAB01002579.1, on the reverse strand, counting down.
TGGAGTAAAGCCTCAGTTCCAGCTGCCAAAAAACAGCCCCAAAGAATAATGCTGCATCCACCATGTTTCACTATGGGTATGGTTTGTTTTTGGTGATGCGTAGTGTTGGTTGTGCGCCAAACATTCCTTTTGGAATTTTGGCAAAGGTCCACCCTTGGTCTCATCAGACCATAACTTGTTTTCCCACATGCTTTTGGCAGACTTGATGTAGGTTTTGGAAAAATATAGCTTTGCTTGAATGCTTTTCTTTGTAATAAAAGGCTGCCATTTTGCCAACCTACCCCATAGGCCAGACATATGAAGAAAACAGGAGATTGTTGTCACATGCAGTGCACAACCGGTACTTAATTGAAATACCTGCAGCTCCTTTAAAGTTGCAGTGGGCCTGTTGACGGTCTCTCAGACTAATTTTCTTCTATGCTTTTTATCAATTTTTGAGGAACGTCTAGTTCTTGTTAATGTCACTGTTGTACCAAATTGAAGCCCCTTCTTGATGATGTCTTCACAGTGCTCCATGGTATATTTAACGCCTTGGAATTTTTTTTGTATCCATCTCCAGACTGATAATTTTTAGCAGTGAGATCCCTTTGCTGTGTTGTAAACTGTTCCAGGACCAGGACGTTTGTTGTAAAATGCAACTAAGAAAATGTCAGGAAAATCCTCCTAGAACAGCAAAACATTATATGAGGATAATCAGAATCGCTGTAAATGATTGCAGCTATTCACTGACTACTATTTACCTTGAATGGAAATGTGATTGGTTAATTCTGAACACAACCACATCCCCAATTATAAAAGTGTGTTCAAACTTATGCAACCACATTATTTTAGTTTTAGTTTCCTCCTAAAAATGATCTCAGTTTATTTCTCAATGGATTTGGACAGATTATGGTGACATTGTGGAAAATGTTCTGAAATTATTCTTCTTAGTATGATTTCTTTTATTATAAAAATCTGGCATTTTAACAGGGGTGTGTATACTTTTTATATCAACTGTATGTATCTGGCTTGAGAAAGGATCATACTATGAACCGAAATGTACATGAGCTACTAAAACTTAACATTTTTACAGTTCATCTTTTTTGGAATGCTGCCTCCATTTGCTTTCATATATTGGTTTTCTAACTACCTGGGAGACTTAACACCTAGATGTTTTTTTGGCTGGTGCTGCTTCATCTTTTTTCCCCTACCTGCTAATGAGCGCCATGATTGCTTTGTGGTGGCGCCACTTGGCTAATAAGCCAATGAGTCTTACTCACATATTGACAGCCCAATGGGCAAAATATATCTGCCACTTCTGTCCCCTGTGTAATACTTCCATAATATAACCTAAACAATACTTCAGGTATGTATCAAAATAATTCCATGATATGGTGCTGAAAGATGTTGTCTAGTCAAAACATTGATGATTTTATTCTTAGGATGGGTCGTCAATATCAGATTGGTGGTGGCCAACGTCAGGCACCCTCACTGATCAGCTGTAACAAGCTGCAGCAGAAGTTAGATGTCAGCACATAGAACAGAGCTGCATTGTACAGTGTGTAGTGGTCACTGCCAGGCACTGCAGAACGGCTATTATTCAGGAGAGTAATACTCGACACCATCAGCTGTTATAAGATTTAGTGGTCGAATGTCAACAAATTGAAAGGAGCTGCATTGTGCATCTTCATATGATGTGTAGTGGTCACTGCCAGGCACTGCAGAACAGCCGAATATCAGCAAATTCAATGGAGCTGCATTGTGCATCTCCATACGATGTGTAGTGGTCACTGTCAGGCACCGCAGAACAGCCGAAAGTCGGCAAATTGAATGGAGCTGCATTGTGCATCTCCATACGATGTGTAGTGGTCACTGCTAGGCACTGCAGAACAGCAGAAAGTCGGCAAATTGAATGGAGCTGCATTGTGCATCTCCATACGATGTGTAGTGGTCACTGCCAGGCACTGCAGAACAGCAGAATGTCAGCAAATTCAATTGAGCTGCATTGTGCATCTCCATACGATGGTAGTGGTCACTGCTAGGCACTGCAGAACAGCCAAATGTCGGCAAATTGAATGGAGCTGCATTGTGCATCTCCATACGATGTGTAGTGGTCACTGCCAGGCACTGCAGAACAGCCGAATGTCAGCAAATTGAATGAAGCTGCATTGTGCATCTCCATACGATGTGTAGTGGTCACTGCCAGGCACTGCAGAACAGCCGAATGTCTGCAAATTCAATTGAGCTGCATTGTGCATCTCCATGCGATGTGTAGTGGTCACTGCCAGGCACTGCAGAACAGCAGAATGTCAGCAAATTCAATGAAGCTGCATTGTGCATCTCCATACGATGTGTAGTGGTCACTGCCAGGCACTGCAGAACAGCCGAATGTCGGCAAATTGAATGGAGCTGCATTGTGCACCTCCATCCGAGGTGTAGCAGCTGTTCTGTAGTACCTGGCAGTGGCCACTAAACATTGAAAGGAAGCTGGTTGCCACTAAAGCTTATAACCACTGATCAGTGGTTGTGCCTGGTGTTGGACCCTCACCAATCTGATATTGATGACCTATCTTAAAGGATATCTTCTGACCGGACAACCGCTTTAAAAAGTAAGCGCTATATATTGCCTTAATAATATCACCATACAATAGATATGCCATCAAATTTATCAAATTAACAAGACCTCATAATGCTCATATGACGCTCTATAATGTGTAATCAGTAGTGATAAAATGTATAAATGCCAGGTGTGATTTTTCAGCAAGGTCACAGGGAGTAAATGTAGAATTGGTTAATTGTGGTGAGGCTGGGATGGTAGAGGATCCTTGGTTGATGGAGGTCCATAGGACAACTAACATATTATCCTAATATATCTATATCTCTCTAATCCTCTCTAAAAGTTTGACGAATTTTAGACGTTCCAGTCAAGCAATCAATTTTCACCTCTATAAAATACATCATATATTTACGGGTCACCGGAAGGCCTCGTGCCGCTGACTCACAGTGCCATGTATGTTACCACTTTTCTGCCTTGTTTTATTTTTCAGAACTCATATACAATGAAACTTTAGAAAAACAAAACATGAGGCTTAAATGGGGAAGCATCAATGAGGCCAATGGAGAGAAAAATTGCTTGCTTACATCACCCTCCACATGACTGACGGCTGCTTACCTTACAGGAACAATGTTGTATAGTCTTAATGTTAATATTCTGTCCTATGAGCTACACAAGAGGAAACTCGCTATAAACTTCTGTGTCGGCTGCCGAGCTGCCAATGGGAATTTGACTTCATTTCAGTTTTTTCTCCTTTGTGACATTCGGTAAAAACAGATCAATGTCCTCCATGTCGGATATCATCCTTTTAACGTGTACTTTCCTGCTACAATTCCTAATGAGAAACATATTACACCTGCTTCTCCTCACTTTAAGTGTCAGATTTACATAATTGTTCAAATTTGTACGAATATACAAAATACAGAAGTATATGGCAAGTTGGTAAGTGAAATCCAGGATAGGGAGATATTATCCCCAATCTAATATTTTTTTTTACCCTCTAATTTTTTTTACTGGAATCGTATCATTAGCTCATGGTAGTTCATATACCTTGGCATTCAGATGGTGGAGGTATGCGGGCACAGATCACGCTTCCTGGTCTCCAGTGGAACTGTAATAGTTCTTACTGTTTGTAGAGGAAGAGAAATGGGGTGGCTGGAGATATGTTTTTGTTCTTTTTTTTTTTAGTCATCATCAGATGGGTCATTACCACAGCCTCTGCCCCCAATCTTAAACAAAGTGTCACCAGTGACATCGGTTTCAGAAACTTGGTTAGTTCCTGCTCTACTGAGCATGGGTCGGTTGTCAATATCAATGTATGCTCAGTTGCTAAGTAGGATTTTGTCATTGTACAATGTACACAGTGACAATGCACATTGTCGCTTACTCTGATGAGAATTCACGAGCCAACAAGACAACACAGTGTCAGTGCACACTGTAAGGAGAAAACCCAAGGTGCAGGAAAAACAGAGGCCAGCACTGCCCCAACAGTGCTCTCTCTTGCCTGCTCATTACTTTTCATCAAAGCTGGCAAGGGAGTGCACTGTCACTCTGCATATTGCCTTGTGACAAGATCCTACTGAGCATACATTGAAATTGTCAACCGACACTTGCTTAGTAGAACAGAGACTAGACCAGCCCCTGAAACGGGCATCAGTGATGCTTCCTTAATTCAGGGCATGGACAGACGCTGCCATGATGACTTATTTAAGTATCCAAGCATAAACTGGAAAATTGTTT
>VIAB01002578.1:163245-178425 GCA_009801035.1 Oophaga pumilio | reverse complement strand
ACAGAAATAAACACTTGAAATAGATCACTGTTTGTAATGACTCTCTATAATATATCAGTTTCATCTTTTGTATTGAAGAACTGAAATAAATTAACTTTTTGATGATATTCTAATTTTGTGAGAAGCACCTGTATCTAAGACCTTCTGGAGGGGTTCCAACTCAGTAGTCCAGGATGTATGAGATACGTTATGTCTGTCTATAAAGATAACAAAGTACTGTAATTTTAATGCACAAAAATTGTAATATTTTTTACGTATCCTGATATTGGTTAATGATCTGTGCAATATTAAATAATCTTACTTCTATTAGATGAGATAATGTTCTTTGACGAGTTATCAAGATGTTGCATTATTTGTCAGGATAAACTTGGCTACATTTTGTATCTGCAACATTGATCCAGGGCTCATTTTAAATCTGTGCAACTCTAACTTCCGAATCTCACTTTTATGAGATGGCCTCTGGGAAAATGGTCGCTAGGGCGGCGCATTCTCAGATTCAGATCTCAGCAATGAGATCTCATCTCGGGATCTCGTCTCCCGAGATCTTGGGACGAGATCCGAAACTGAGCAGGCGCTGCACGAGCGGCCATTTTCCTGGAGGCCACAGCAATGGAGCTGCGGGGGCCTCCGGGCTTTGAAGAAATGCCGGCAGAGCCCCCCACACTGCACAAAGAGCCACCGGCGAAACCACCACGCTGTACAAAGAGCCGCCGCCCCCCCAGCGCAGAGAGCCGCACAGAGCACTGCTGCCACGAGGAGGTAATAGGGATACTACATTTACACCTTCCCGGTGAGACACCACCTGACCTCATCATCAGGACCACTCCTCCGCACCACCCTATAAGAAGACACCCGACGTATAAGACGACCCCCGACTTTTAAGTAGATTTTCAGGGGTAAAAAAGTTGTCTTATATGCCGGAAAATATGGTACTTTTGAGGTTACTATTTTCCATGGGGAGAACAAAAGGGGGTCCTGCTACTGTGCAGGGCAGTAGTGATGGGTGAGTAGCATTGTTGCTCGGGTCTCCCAGAGCATGCTCGGGTGATCTCCGAGTATTTTGGCGTGCTCTGAGATTTAGTTTTCATAGTCTCAGCTGCATGATTTGCAGCTGCTAGACAAGCTGAATACATGTGGGAATTCCCCAACAAACAGGCATTCCACACATGTAATCAGCCTGTCTAGCAGTCGCAAATCATACAGCTGAGACAACGAAAACTAAATCTCTGAGCACGCCAAAATACTCAGAGTCCACCCGAGCATGCTCGAGGAAACCCGAGCAAAGAGTATACTCACTTATCACTATAGGGCAGCACTATGTCTTTTTTTTTTCATTTGACATAGTGTAGAAGTTGGGGAATGTGCTCTGGAAGAGATCAGCTATAGATAATTGTGTTATTTTCTGCAGAGACGAGTCCTTTCTGGAACAAGTGATGATGGTCTGCACTGGATGAAGAAGAAAGACTTCAACTGCAGACATCACCGGTGAGTCAGTGTGTTACTTTTACACTTACACTATATACCGTATACTATGTACAGAGCTCCTCTGTAGAATGTCACTTGTGATCACTGTATTACCTGTACACTGATACTATATATAGAGCTCCTGTGTATAATGTCACTGGTGATCATTATATTACATTTTCACTGACCCTATATACAGAGCTCCTGTGTATAATGCCACTGATGATCATTGTATTACCTGTACACTGACACTATATACAGAGCTCCTGTGTATAATGTCACTGGTAATCCCTGTATTGCCTGTGCACTGACACTATATACAGAGCTCCTGGGTATAATCTCACTGGTGATCCATGTATTGCCTGTACACTGACACTATATACAGAGGTCCTGTGTATAATGTCACTGGTGATCACTGTATTACCTGTACACTGCACTATATACAGAGCTTCTGTGTATAATGTCACTGGTGATCACTGTTTACCTGTACACTGACACCATATACAGAGCTCCTGTATATAATGTCACTGGTGATCACTGTATTATCTGTACACTTACTGGTGGTAATAACAGTGTTAGTATTGTGGTTTGTATTCATGATCAGTATTGTAGTATTCGGTCACTATGTAGTGTTAATTTGTGGTCTGGTCACAGCGTGGCAGTATTTCTCCTTGTATGTGGTATTATTTCATCCCTATATGCTGGTATTATGTCATATTATTCGGTCACTATATAGTCTGAACATGGTGTAGCATATTTGTTCTTTGTATTTGATATTATTTGGTCACTATGTAGTCTGGTCATGGTGTGGCAGTATTTGTCCCTTGTATGTGGTATTATTCGGTCACTATGTGGTGGTAATATGTGGTCTGGTCCTGGTGTGGCGGTATTTGTCCCTTGTATGTAATATTATTCAGTCACTATGTGGTCTGGTCATGGTGTGGCGGTATTTATTTTCTGTATGTGGTATTATTCAGTCACCATGGGGTGGAATATGTACTTTAGCTATGGTGTGGTGGTATTTCTCCTTGTATGTGGCATTATTTGGTCACTATATGCTGGTAATATGTGGTATTATTTGGTCACTATGTGGTCTAGTCAAGGTGTGGTGGAATTTCTTCCCTGTATGTGATATTATTGGTCTTGGTATAGTAGATTGTGTTGTATATAGCGGTCATTTGTTCTCTCTGGTATTCATTAGGAGAAGATTCTTTTTTTCCATTAGAGATTAAATACTTGGATCACAGCGGCAGAGATGCACTTGTGGTTTTCCTGTGAAAAAAAGTAATCATCTCTCCGCAAGATAAGTGATAACGTATTGATTAGTGAGGGTCTGACTACTTGCACCCAATCAGCAAAAATGTGGAACTTTTCATCCCCATTAGACTGGTGTGGCATGTACAACTTGATCACTGATCCATTCATTCCCTCAGCGACTACACTTGTTTTTTTCTGAAAGCCCCAAAGAGACTGAATGGCGCTGCGGTCAGATATCCCACCTGCCATTCCATTTTAAAATGGGGATAAGTGTCCTATTAACAATAAAACTTCCTCATTCTTTCGATCGGTGCAGTTTCTAATGGTCGGACCTAAGTGATCACCTATCCTGTGGTGCTCATGGATCGGTGATAACTTGTTTTAACCAAAGAACCCCATTAATGTAAACCACCGTAATTATACATCCCAGTTATGGGGGCGCACAGTAGATGTGCAGGAGCCGCCTGTGTTTTACAGCCGATGCTTCACTATAATCAGGATAACGACTGGCAGATGTTTGCATATAGCTGTAGGGTGGGCCCCTAGAGTCCATTCCCCTGGTGGGCCACAGACACCCCAGTCCGACCCAGGTTGAAAGCAATGCTAAAATTCAAAAACGCATCAAAAACACTATGTATGAACATGGCCCAAGGTATGGAGGAGCATTTTTGTTTTTGGTTATTTATTTTGCCTTATATACAAGTCATTACCCTGGAAAGAATGTTCCTAAACATATTTCCCAGGAAAATTCTTTTTGGTTACGTTTTTGTACAGTTTATTGTGAGTCTGTAAAAGTGATGTAAGACCCTGACAACATTGTTCACAGAAGTGACCTGGGAGTCAGAAATGCTTCCAGGGGTCTTCCTCCTGCTGTTCCCATGTTATTTGAGCACTGTTCCCATAAATTTCCGCAATTTCCAGTCCCTCTGCTGACCTCAGGGGGGGCGCCAGAAAAATGCTTGAGTTTCCCATAGACTTACATTGGGCTTGTTGCTCGGGTTGAGCACCTGAGCATTCCAATTTGCTCAACCCGAGCAACAAGTACCCGAGCATTTTAGTGCTTGCCCATCACTAGTAGTGACCCAAAGAATAAAGGTGCCTTATTAATTTTACCACACTTGTAACGGTATTAAAAAAAATAAAAGAAAACAATTCATGCATTGTTGTTTTTTATTCTATCTCACAAAAATTGGAATAGAAAGCTGAAAAAGGTACATATAAAAACGTCAACTTGTCCCTCAAAAAATAAGTAATCATCACATGACTCTGTCTGACAAAGTATGGCCCAGCTACCGTGTTCCCCCCTGAAGACATCAGTGCTACTGTGTAGGATGTGAAAAATGTTTTGTTCCTGATATGTTTCCTTGTTATAACAATTGTAATTCCCCTGTAGGCTGCAGCAATAACAAATCAGTCACAAGATGTCACTGTTTATAATGTAGGTGAAGTTTGCCTGGTAACACAACAGGCATAGAGTTAGTTGAGCGTTAACCAAAGTGGCTATCCGAGATGGGAGGGGGGACTGAGTGTTAAAGACAGAGGCAGGAAGTGGCAGTTCAGTTAAGGCAAGGGTAGGAGTGAAGATGCATCAGGATACTGTGCTGCTTGAGATGACGTGAGCTCAATATTTGGGACAGCAGATTGTCGTAAATACCTTCCGTGTGATTCCGTCTAATGGCCAAGGACAACCTTGAGATGGATGTCGGGGGCCAGGGTCACACTCAACTTGCAAAGCTAGATAGAAGGATGGGCTCAGACTACATGCAGTGAAAGGTATCTCAATCCAGAAATGCTGCTAGAGGTGAGGAATATCCCCAAGGGCTATAAAAGCCAGAAAGGGGGAAGTTCCACCTATCCCAAGAACCAGGGTTAAAGTTGTATCCGGTGCCTGTGGAAAAGATAACAAACCATTGGACCTTATCCTTTAAACCTGCTTGTAAATATTGTACAGACTGCCATTCTCAAGGTAAAAGTTTGTTTTTTATTAACCACGTGTCTCATTGACTGTTTGCTGCACTGGCTCCAGAAGAGGCATTCCTGGACTCTGAAAGGGCCTGCTGGCAAGAAGTAAATGGAAAGCACCACATACACAGCAGCACACCAGGACTGCAACACCCCTTGTCTGTGGGATGCCAGAGCGAATGGGGAGCAAAGCTCGCCCACGACTACCTCGCTTGGGCATCTTACAGAAGTATGGAAAAATGATAGCTCTCAAAATATGACAAGGAAAAACTAGTTTTTGCAATTAAAAGTGTCTTGTGTGACAGCAGCCAAACTTAAAAAACTATATAAATCTTGTATTGTTCTAATCACATTGACCAAAGAATAAAGGCATTTAATTACTTATACTACACAAATAAAACTAATTCTTCACCTGCTGTCAATTTTTATATTTTGTCTCCTTAAGATTGCAGTAAGGCTTGGTGCACATTTATCTTGCGCACTACATTGAGCACTTACATCGAGGTTTCCATGTAATTCTCTGAAACAAGTGATTCAGACGGAACCCCTGGCAGATGATTCCCTATAACAAGGCAGATAGAGGCACTGTGGATAGCGTATGGCCTATGATCTGGCGGTGTACGTCTTTTTATACATGCATAAAAGCACGGTCCGCCACAGTTTTCTGCACTTCTGAAAAGAAGGAAACTGCTGAACAGAGGCCAAATGGAATCCAGAGTAACTCTGCTGCTGAGTGTCTCTCAGGGGTTTCATCTGAATCATGTCACTCGGTGATTTAGATGGAAACACCAAATTTAATGCTCAGAGTAGAGCGCAGGATAAATCTGACAATAAACTTTATGTAAATGTTCCCAATAAAAGCTTCAACTCAATCCAAACAATGTCAAGGGTGTGTCAGAGGCTGCAGACAGTCGCACTGCATTTGGCTGCAGAAGGTTTCAGCAGTTGGCTTTGTAGACTAGTGTCCACCTCCCCCCGGCCTTAATGGTGTCACCTGGATCTGGATGTTTATAACTCCCAATTTCCTGTTGGGAGTTGCGGGTGTTCTTTTCTATTTGCACTTTCCTTTTGAGGCTTAGAGCGTCAGCAGAAGGCTACCATTTTCTTTGGACAATGGTGTTTCTTTCTGAGTCTACATAAGCTAAGTGTTCCCCTTGTTTTATGTATCCTAGCTGTCTTTAGTGTTGGTGTGGTTCGACAGCACTCAACCCATCCTTCCCTAAGTAGGGGTTACCACTAGAGGTCTGACAGAGACTAGGTATCATGCTTGGCAATAGGTGCAGAACCTATTTAGGGTCTCTTAGGGCAGACAGGGTGATGTTAGATCTGCCTAGGGGTCTCTACTCCCAGCTTTCCTAGTGTTCGGTTTCCCTTCCCCTTATCCCTTTGTGTTTCACTTAGTCTGTCCTACACTGTGTGTGATATAAAAATAGCAAGTCCTCACTCAGGTCCGTCACCTGTCAATGGAAATATCCATGCTACAGGTAGCACAAAGGCTCTGGAAAAGCGCTCTTGCTCTTTGCACCCCAAAAGAAATTCAGAAAAATCTGAACTTCCAAATCCATATGCCCCCCTCCTTTCTGAGCCCCATAGTGTGCCTAAACCACATTTAGCATCCACACGTTCGGCATTCCTGTAGCAATGACAGCCATCCTAATTTACGGATGAATGTCTCCAGGAGCATGAGCTGGGCACCACAATGTACAGTCATGGCCAAAAGTTTTGAGAATGACACAAATATTATATTTTCACATGATCTGCTGCCCTCTGGTTTTTATGTGTGTTTGACAGATGTTTTTATCACAGACAGAAATATAATTGCAAACATATGAGTAACAAAAGCTTATATTGACAGTTAGAATGAGTTAATGCAGCAAGTCAATATTTGCAGTGTTGACCCTTCTTCTTCAGGACCTCTGCAATTCTCCCTGGCATGCTCTCAATCAACTTCTGGACCAAATCCTGACTGGTAGCAGTCCATTCTTGCACAATCAATGCTTTCATTTTGTCAGAATTTTTAGGTTTTTGTTTGTCCACCCGTCTCTTGATGATTGACCACAAGTTCTCAATGGGATTAAGATCTGGGGAGTTTCCAGGCCATGGACCCAAAATCTCTGTTTTGTTCCCTGAGCCATTTAGTTATCACTTTTGCTTTATGGCAAGGTGCTCCATCATGCTGGAAAAGGCATTGTTGATCGCCAAACTGCTCTTGGAGGGTTGGGAGAAGTTGCTCTTGGAGGACATTCTGGTACCATTCTTTATTCATGGCTGTGTTTTTAGGCAAGACTGTGAGAGAGCCGATTCCCTTGGCTGAGAAGCAACCCCACACATGAATGGTTTCAGGATGCTTAACAGTTGGCATGAGACAAGACTGGTGGTAGCGCTCACCTTGTCTTCTCCGAATGATGCGTTTTCCTGATGTCACAAACAATCGAAAAGGGGATTGATCAGAGAAAATAACTTTACCCCAGTCCTCAGCAGTCCACTGCCTGTACCTTTTGCAGAATATCAGTCTGTCCATGATGTTTTTTCTGGAGAGAAGTGGCTTCTTTGCTGCCCTCCTTGAGACCAGGCCTTGCTCCAAGAGACTCCTCCTCACAGTGCGTGCAGATGCACTCACACCTGCCTGCTGCCATTCCTGAGCAAGCTCTGCACTGCTGGTAGCCCGATCCCGCAGCTGAAACACTTTTAAGAGACGGTCCTGGCGCTTGCTGGTCTTTCTTGGGTGCCCTGGAGCCTTTTTGGCAACAATGGAACCTCTCTCCTTGAAGTTCTTGATGACGCGATAGATTGTTGACTGAGGTGCAATCTTTCTAGCTGCGATACTCTTCCCTGTTAGGCCATTTTTGTGCATTGCAATGATGACTGCACGTGTTTCTTTAGAGATAACCATGGTTAACAGAAGAGAAACAATGATGCCAAGCACCAGCCTCCTTTTAAAGTGTCCAGTGGTGTCATTCTTACTTAATCATGACAGATTGATCTCCAGCCATGTCGTCATCAACACCCACACCTGTGTTAATGGAGCAATCACTGAAAAAGAGGATAGCTGGTCCTTTTAAGGCAGGGCTGCAATGATGTTAAATGTGTTTTGGGGGATAAAGTTCGTTTTCTAGCTAAATATTGACTTTGCAAGTAATTGCTGTTAAGCTGATCACTCTTTATAACATTCTGGAGTATATGCAAATTGCCATTAGAATAAGTGAAGCAGTAGACTTTGTAAAAATTAATATTTGTGTCATTCTCAAAACTTTTGTCCATGACTGTACTGGTCACTACAATGGCAGTTTCCAATTTACTCAGTAATATCCATTGCTGCTTGCTTCTTGAAAACACCAATGGAGCAAAAATCGTCACTACATCTGTAGATAAATACCCAAAGGGGCATGATTTCCAAAATGGGATCACTTGAGGGGGGATTCTGCTCTTCGAGCACTTAGGGACTTTATACATGTATACATGGTGTCTGCAAATATTCTTGGTTAATCTGTGCTCCAGGAGGCAAATAGCATTCTGTCATTCCAAAGTCTATCCATATGGCTAAGAAGTAACATTTCTCCTTTTGAAAAAGTAAAATCTGGGTGTCACTCGTTTACCGTGCCAGAGAGGAGCTAGAAGACATCAGCATCTGATTTCTACTACTCCTGCACTGTTTAGAAGTACTTCAACTTCATATTAAAAGGTGCAGGTTTCTTTCAGTAGTGCAGGGCTTAATCTGCTCAGTTGAGAGCTCTTGGAAGCTTTCCTGCATTAAGGAATGCAGCTATTCACTGTTGGCCACTCCCCTTTCCTATATATACTTTGCCATGGCAAGCACTCATTGCCAGAGCTAGCTTTATGCTGCGGTTTCAAGAGCTATGGCGAGGTATGTGGCCCTGGCATCTTCACCATCAGAAGTAATCCGGAGAACAGGGTGAGCTAGGATGCCCATAGACTTAGGGACGTGAAAGGAGCCCCTCGTTCCTAGACACCCTACAGCAAAATCATGACACTTGAGCAAAAACAAATGTTTTGTGGTAAAAATGTAATTATTTTTTCTTCACAGCCCTATATCATAAAATTGTGACACACCTGTTGTGTCAATACCATCACTTCATTGCTAGATTGATTCATCAAGAAGTGCAATTTGTAAAATAGGGTCACTTTTGAGGAATTCTGCTGTTCTGGAACTTCAGGGGTTCTTTTAGTGGGACATGGCACCATCAAACCATAACAGTAAAATATGCACTATAATATGGTGCTCCTTCCCTTCTGAGCTTTGAACTGTGCCTCAAAAGTATTTCCCATTTACATGTACGGTATTGGCACACAGAAGACATTTTTATGACAAACTAAGGTCCAGTTTTTGCTATTAGCCCTTAAAGTTTAAAACTTAACATTTTAGTGGTAAAAATGTAATTATTCTTTCTTTATAGTTCAATAGTATTAAAATCTGTAAGGCACAGGTGGTGTCAATATGATCATGCACCCCTATATGAATTCATTGGGGAGAGTCATTTGTAAAATGCGGTCATATCTGGGGGGGTTTCTGCTGTCCTGGTACTTCAGGGGCTCTGCGAATTTGACATGGCACCCTCAAACTATTCCAACTAAATCTGAATTCCAATATGGCGCTTCTTACCTTCTAGGGTCCATTTTTTCTGCTATCCTTGTGAAAATGAATTATTTGGGGCTAAAACAACAGTTTTGTGGGGAAATTTTTTTCATCATTTTCACAGCTTTTAAACAACATTTTAAAATTCTGTGAAGCACCTGGGGGTTCAAGGAGCTCACCACACATCTAGATAAATTCCCAAAGTGGTAAAGTTTCCAAAATGGGGTCACTTGTGGGAATTTTCCATTGTTTAAGTACACCAGGGGATCTCCAAACAAGACATGACACCCGAACACAAATCCATCAAATTCTCCATTCCAAAACATCTTTCCTTCCATTCTGAACCCGACTGTGTGCCCAAAGAGTAATTTTACCCCACATACGGAGTATCGGAGTACTCAGGAGAAATTGCACAACAAACTATAAGGTGTAATTCCTCCTGTTACACTTGTGAAAATACAAAACTTAGGGCTAAAAAGCATTTTTTGGGAAAAATTTTAATTTTTGTATTTTTTATTTTCACGTCTCAATGTTATAAACTTCTGTAAAGTACCTAGGGATTAAAAGTGCTCACCACATATCTAGATAGATTCTCTGAGCGGTCTACTTTCCAAAATGTTGTCACTTGTGGGGAGGTTTCCACTGTTTAGGCACATCAGAGGTTCTCCAAACGAGACATGCTATCCGCTCTAGATTTCAGCAAATTTTGCTTTCAAAATGTCAAATGGCTCTCATTCCCTTCTGAGCACTACCGTGCACCCAAACAAGAGTTCCCTCACATATAGGGTATCGACACATTCAAGAGAAATTGAACTACAAATTATTTGGTGCAATTTCTCCTGTTACCTTTGTGAAAATGCAAAATTTTTGGTTAAAATACTTTTTTGTGGGAAAAATGTGATTTTTTTTTTTAATTTTCACAACTCAATGTTATAATCCCACATATCTAGATAAGTTCCCTGAGTGGTTTACTTTCCAAAATGTTGTCACTTGTGAGGGGTTTCCATTGTTTAGGCACATTATAAGCTTTCCAAATGCTACATGGCATCCGCCTATTTTTCCAACAAATTTTCTCCTGTCATGTGCCCAAACATATGGGTATTGGTAAGCACAAAAAAATTTGCACAACAAATTTTGAGGTCCATTTTTTCCTATTACCCTCCTGAAAATAAAAAAGGGTCTAAATTGAAATCTGTTAAAAAAATTAAATGTTATTTTTTTCTTCCACATTCCACATTCCAAAAATTCTTGTGAAGCATCTGAAGAGTTAATCAACTTCTTGAATTTATTTTGAGCACCTCGAGGGGTGCAGTTTTTAAACTGGTGTATCTTTGGGGTATTTTCTGTCATATAGACCCCTCAAAGTCACTTCAAATGTAAAGTGGTCTGTAAACAAAATGGTTTGTAAATTTTGTTGAAAAAATGAAAAATTGCTGGTCAATTTTAAGCCTTATAACTTCCTAACAAAAAAATTGTTTCAAAAACTGTTTTGATGTAAAATATAGAAATGTTATTGAGAAATGTTATTTGTGAACAATCATAACTCAGATTTAAGGGCATACAAAGTAAAAATTTGAAAAATGCAAAATTTTCACCACATTTCTGTTTTATTTCACAAATAAACACAAATCATATCAAATAAATTTTACCACTATTATGAAGTACAATATGTCATGAAAAAAGCATTCTTAGAATCTTTGGTATCAGTTGAGGCACTCCAGAGTTATTACCTCATGAAGTGACACTAGTCAGAAATGTAAAATTTAGCCTGGTCATGAATTTGCAAACAGGCTTGAAGGGTAATGGGTATAATTTCTTGAAGACACTTTTTATATTTAAAATTGTCACTGCACTGCTTGATAAATGCTTTGGGAGGTATAATTTTCAAAAATGAGTTCATTTCTAGGATTTTCATCTGTACCAGTATTATGGTGGGTGTGCAAATGCAATACGGTACAGAAAAACATTACAGCAAAATTGGAGCTCTTAATGACACTCCTTCCTTTTGAAGCATGCCATGTGAGAAAACAGTAGAGTATGAATATGTGTAGGGTATTTTCACATTTGTGAGAAATTGCGTAAAAAATGTTGATGTGTTTTTTTCTATTACTTCTTTTAAAAATGAAAACTTTGAACCTCAAACTACTTTTTATTGGAGAAAATAAATATGTGATTTATTCATTACACTGTGGTAAAAATCATGTAAAGCACCTGAATAGTTAAGCTTTCAAAACACTAATTTTAATACTGCACTGTTTTTTAAAAAAATTGTATGATTTGTTGGAAGAGGGGTTTATTATACTGTGGTAGTCAAAAGTTTTGAGTCTCACACAAAGGTCAAATTTGTTTGCATTTTTTTGTGAAAATATCAGAATTTTGGTGAAAATGTTGAAATTTTCAGTTTTTATATCCTTAAATCAGTTAGCCATGCTGTAGAAAATATTTTATAAATAACATTTCTCATGTTTATTTTACATCAATATCATTTTCTTAAACATAATTTTTTTGTTAGGAAGCTAGAAGGGTTAAAAGTTTATCAGCAGAGTTAGCATTTTTCCAACAAAATTTACAAAACCGTTTTTTAAATGACCACATCAGATATAACATGACTTTGAGGGGATATGACAGAAAATTCACAGAAATTACACCATTTTAAAAACTGCAGTCCTCAAAGTGCTCAAAAACAGATTTAAGAAGTTTATTAATCCATTAGGTGCTTGACAGGAATTAAAGCAATGTAGAAGGAAAAGATGAGCATTTTAATTGTTCCCACAAAAATGTTCATATAGCCCCAAATTTTGCATTTTTACAATGGTAACAGGAGAAAATGCACAGTACAATTTGTTGTACAATTTTACCTGAGTATGCAGATACCTAATATGTGGTGGAAAACTGCTGTTTGGGCACACAGCAAAGCTCAGAAGGGAAGAAACACCATTTGACATTTGGAGAGCAAAATTGGCTGTAATAGATAGCGAACGCCATGTCGCATTGACAGAGCCCCTGACGTGCGTAAACAGTGAACACACAACACACGTGGCCCTACTTTAAAAATACACTGCAAGATGATAAGTCAGATGGCATCCACAGTGTCTCAATCTGCCTCATTATAGGGAATCCTCCACTGGGGGTCCAGTCTGGCTGTTGTATTTCAGAAATTTACATTGAAACTCCGGTGTAAGAGCTCAGCGTAGAGCGCAAGATAAATGTGAGCTGAGCTATGATCTTTGTGAGACAGAAAGAACAAAAAAAAACAGCAGGGAATTATTGGCTTTATCTATTTTTTAATCTGTTCCTTAAGCGGTATAAGTAATTAGAAGACTTAATTCTTCTGGTCAGTGTGATTACAGTGATACCAGATGTATATCGTTTTTTATGTTTGGCATTGCTAAATTTCTTGGATTTCCATATTTTGAGACCTACAATTTTTCCATATTTCTGCCATCAGAG
The DNA here is from genome assembly GCA_009801035.1 of Oophaga pumilio. Classification (NCBI taxonomy): domain Eukaryota; kingdom Metazoa; phylum Chordata; class Amphibia; order Anura; family Dendrobatidae; genus Oophaga; species Oophaga pumilio. The sequence continues at coordinate 165,698 of VIAB01002578.1, read as the reverse complement.
TCATTTCAGTGGTTGTTTTTTGCTGGACGAGTTGGTGTTTCTCTTGATGCTTTTTTTGGTCACATCACTTCTTGATCGCTTTCTATTCTAATTTTTGGGAGGCAGAAATAAAACCTAGCAATACAGGAATTATTTTTTTGTGTGTTTTTATGCCTTTCATTGTGTGGTAAAAATGATAAGGCAACTTTATACCATTTATAGAGCTGTATTGTAGCTTGTTTTTTGCAAGACAGGATAAAGTTTTCAGCAAAATAATTTTTCTTTACATCCGACTTTCTTATCGTGTTTTATTCCACTTTTTGTTCAGCGGTATGATGAAAATGCAGTTTTTGCCACTTTTTTCATTTTTTTTACAGTGTTCACTGAAGGGGTTAAGTAGCGTGGCCCGGGGTCACCATGGAGACCATTGGCACAACGCGATAGCGAAGGCGTTGTGTCGATTGGGACAGAGAGGTAACTCCATCCCTCTGCTATGCCGTTTGCTGTCACTGTCACTATTAACAGTGGCTTCAAACGGGTTAAATGCCTGTGATCGAAGCTAGAACTGATAGGTGCACTGCAACATGGTGACAACTGTCATTTAGCGCTGACATCCGCTTTTGATTTCACCAGCGCTCAAAGTGAGCCCATGTGACTGTCACGCCTTACATGTACAGCGGTTTGAGGGAATACACGTCCCGCAGCACAGTACATGTATTGTGTGGCTGTTATGAAGGAGTCAAGTGTTTTTGGATCACTTAGGCCTTAGACCTCAGTCCAGAGCCTCTCAGCTAGCCAAATCATATCTCATACTTTGCACTGACGAGGATCAATAGTCCGAAACACCGTGTATGCAAATTGAGATATGATTTTGCTTTTTATCCTAAGTCACATTACAAGACTCGTTAAAGGGTTAATTGTGACTTGTAGGATCGCTACTTCCAATAGGTGGCACTATAGAGTTTAAGTCCTCTTTTTCTCTTAAGAGGCAATTTGCATTTGGATCACTTAGTCAGCTGTTTAAATGATTACTAAAGCACAAATATAAACGTTTCATAAGTTTTTAAACTTTTAATAACAGGTTCATCAAGTTTAACCCCTTAGTAACCAAGCCAATTTTGACCTTAATGACCAGGCCAAATTTTTTAAATCTGACCTGTGTCACTTTATGAGGTAATAAATTTGGAACGCTTCAATGGATCCCAGTGATTCTGAGATTTTTTTTGTGAAGTATTGTACTTCATAATAGCAATAAAATTTGTTCGCTATGACTTGCGTTTATTTGTGAACATATCGGAATTTGGTGACATTTTAAATTTTGTCGTTCTCAAACTTTTAATTTGTATGCCCTTAAGCCAGAGTTATGTCAACCAAAATAGTTAATAAATAACATTTTCCACATGTCTACTTTACATCTGCATAATTTTTAAAGCATAATTTTTTTGTTAGGAATTTAGAAGGGTTAAAAGTTGATCTGCAATTTCTCATTTCTCCCAAAAGCGACACCATTCTAAATACTGCACCCTTTAAGGTCCTCAAAACCTCAAGAAGTTAACCCTTTGGGTGCTTCACAAGAAACAGAGCAATGTGGAAGGAAAAAATTAACATTAAACTTTTTTCACAAAAATTTTAATTTAGCCCCAATTTTTTTATTTTCACAAGGGTAACAGGAGAAAATGGACCCAAAAATTAACTATGCAAATTCTCCTAAGTAGGCCGATACCAATATGTGGGGGAAAACTATTGTTTGGGCACATGGTAGCGCTCGGAAGGGAAGGAGCACCGTTTGACTTTTTTAACGCAAAAATGGCTGGCATCTAGAGCGGATGCTGTGTCACATTTGGAGAGCCCCCGATGTGCCTAAACAGTGGAAAATCCCCACAAGTGACCCTTTAAGGAATGTATTCAGATATGTAGTGAGCATCTTAAACCCCTAAGTGCTTCACATAAGTTTATAACATAGAGCCGTGAAAATAAAAATAACATTTTTCACCCAAAATCGTACTTTTAGTCCCCATTTTGTTATTTTCTCAAGGGTAACAGAAGAAAATAGATCTCAAAAATTGATGTGTAATTTCTCGTATCTGGGGAAACACCATTGTTTGGGCACGCGACAGGGCTCGGAAGGAGTACCATTTGATTTTTTGAAAGCAAAAATGGCTAGAATCTAGATCGGACACCATGTCACATTTGGATAGCTGTGCCTAAACAATGAAAACCCCACACAAGTGACCCCATTTTGGAAACTAGACTCTTTAAGGGACTTATTTAGATATGTAGTGAGCACCTTTAACTCCCAGTTGCTTCACAGAAGTTAATAACATAACTTCTCCCTTATGCCTCAAAACTACTGGAACAACACGTCCATCTTGAACTGTCCTCCCACCTCTCATCTTGCTCCATCCTCGACCACCTACAATCTGGCTTCATGCCACACCACTCCACTGAAACTGCCCTAACTAAGGTCACTAATG